>PVLA01006691.1:0-118820 GCA_004027455.1 Hydrochoerus hydrochaeris | reverse complement strand
ATTTACAGCAAGTACAGGCCTTTGCCAGAAGTGTGTCAGAGTCTGCACCCAGGAAGAATGCCTAGTCCTTGAGCAGATACAAGGAAAGGGAGAACCAGCTAAGTGAACAGCTGCTTTGAGGGCTGGAGCTTTATCTCAGTGGCTTAAGTGCCTGCCTGGCAAGCATGAGGTTGTGAGTTCAATCCCCAGTACAAAAACAGCAACAACAACAAAAACCCAGCTTCTTTGGATCTGACTGTTCTCTGAGAGCCCATGTGTGAAAGGCTTGATCCCCAGCCTAGGATGCCCTTGGGGGATGGTGGAACCTTCAGGAAGTATGGTCTAGTTCACTGGGGTGTGGCTTTAAAGGGGACACTGGGGCCCTTATCTCCCTTTTTGCTTCATGGTGAGCAGCTGTTTCACCACACTCTCCACTATGATGTCCTGTGCCCAAATGCACAGGGCTAAGGGACTGTGGACACAATAAACTTTTCTGCCTTGTAAATTGTTTACCTCAGGTGTTTTGTCATAGTGGCAGAAAGCTGACCAGCACAGCAGCTGACTGTATCACAAGGCAGCATGCAGTACAGCTTGGTAAATGGAAGAAGGGTGCTGCTGTTTACTAAAAATGGAAGAGCCACTCATCTGCCAGTGAGAAGATCAGATAAGGATTTTGTAGAGCCATTCCACTGTCCCACCTCCTGGCTGAGATGAGTCTGACTCTAAATCAGTCACTCTGTGGTTAGAGAGGCTGTTTGTCACCCAGTGGTGGCCATTCCAGTCTTTCTCATTAGTGAGCAAAATCTTCATCTGGTTCATTGCATGGTGATCTCTTAACCAATCTTCCTCTTGATATTTAAACTAGGCATCATCCCCATGTCACCAATGAAAAAGATGCTTCTCAGGAAGGCCTGGGGATCATCTAGCCCATGCACATGCTGTGCTCACCAAATGTATTCCTCCATCAGGCTGCTTCTCAACTGTGGCAGGGAAGGTTAAAACTGGCTTCCCCTAATGGTGGTATCTTTGGCAAGTCTGTTATAATTGCTCCTTTAATTTTATAGAGTAGACCCATGTGGAGACTTCTTATCAAGGTATAGAAGATGGTCACTCTAGGATCCTCAGGTCAGAACCTTCCCTTAACATCAGAGCAGAAGGAAACAGTATGGATGACCTGGACTAGTGCCTTAATTTCACCAAAAATGGCACAGACTTAGAGGGGAACAGTACCTACCAAGATAACATCTGGTGGCTAGATATTTAGATTCTACAAGACTCTGATGCCTATAATAGAGACTTAGAGAGTGATGGTGCAAATAGAATAGTTTATTTCTTTCCTCCTAACAGTTCAGGTGTGAGCTGTCTGGGCTGGGGGTCCAGCCCCCTCTGTTCTGGTGCTCTGATTTGCTTGTCACATAACCTAAAGAGCTTTGTCTTCATTCACCTATGGGAAGGGTGAGGAGAGAGAAGATATAGACTTCTCTTTAGGATTATGACCTTGACATTGTACACAGTACCTTCATTCATTTCTTATTAGCCACATACAGTCACATTGCCATACCTAGCTGCAAGGGAGGCTGAGAATGGTGTCTCTTTTCTAGGCAACCTTGAAGAGACAGTGCATTCTAAGGGAAGGTTATTATTTCTACACTGTGGTAGAATAGGGACTAGAACTTGCTTATCCTACCCTGTTGAGATCCTCCCAGCTTGAACCTTGTTCCTCAGTATCTATCCTCACTTCCTCCTCAACCCAGTCCAGAAATGGTGTCATGAAACATGGAAACCAAGGCAGGCCAGTGTTTTAATTATTTTAGTCTCAGTACAGGGGCTAAGTGTCACAGATAATGATCAACATTTGTCATTTTTCAAAAATTATAACTTTGATTTCTCATAGAAATATTCCTGTTCTATTAGGGTATCATTATCTCCTTGAAGAAGTCCCACTGTTTTCTTGTGGAAATATGACTTTGCCTATTTACAATTTGGTTGCTTGAAACAGAAAGTCCCCCCATTTACAATTTCTGTTAGAAAGTTCTAGAACAACATCTCTAAAAGTGGTTAAAAAAAAGAAATGTGGGGAGGCCATGTATGTCCATGATGGTCTCCCTTCTTCAGATTTGTGTTTTCCTAACAAGTTTTTCCTAAAGATCACTTATAGCTTAGTGGAGATTGAGCCAGACTCTTTGATGACTTCTGGGGTGCTCTATCCCAGAAATTCATAGTAGTCTCTAAAATGCCAAAGGGAAGTGGGGAGGCTCTGCTGAGATTCAAAATAATGAGTGTTTAGGGACCCAGTGTCAGCATTGTGCTTCCCACCATGTGGGCTGGGTCAGCTGGAGGGGAGGGTGAGGGTATGCCCGGTGCTCCTTTGTGGAGGTTGGTCATTGGGAAGTGATGACTTGCTGCCAAAAAGCAGACCAGGTGCTTGAGGCTGAGGACAGCTAGAGGAGACAGGCTGTGTGTGGTGGAGAGAGGGGACTTCTGACCACTTCCTCCCTGATCTTTGGGGTTTCATCTGCAAAGTGGAAAAGAACTCTTGCAAGTGGTATGAAGATCAGTTAGAGACAATAGATGAAACATTCCTGGTACCCTTAAATAAATGCCCAATTAATGGCAGCGTCTTCCAAGGCCCTAGGTAGCCAGCTCACAGAAGGTTCAGCTCAAACCTGTGTCAGGACCCTGGAGAGCTCCTAGTGCTTGGGAAAAGGGTTGCAGCTCAGAGTCTGTTTTCAAAAAGCACCTTTAGAGCTGGGAAGGACTTCTGAAGTCATCCCTGGACTTCCCCATAAATAAAGAATTCTTTCTCCTGGTGGCCCACAGGTTTGGGTGACACACAAATGCAGGCCAAAGGACATCAGGCAGATTTTGAGACAGCTTTCCCCTTTTTGTGTCTCCAAGGTAAAAAGTACTGTGAACAAAGTACTGGCTCATCTTAGTGCCTTTCTCAAGCCCTGCTCTTGCTTTAAATAAAGGCTGAGCACTGCCCAGACTCAGAATCTTTAACTAGAATTTAATCACATTTTATTTTCATTGCTTTTATTTTTCTAATTACCTTCCATCTGTGGCCACAGGTAATAGTTTTCTGTTCACGGTGGTAATTCATAGGTTTCTTGTTACATATACTTGTTAATATAAAAAGCATACATATTTATAGAAAATATGAAGTAAGAATATAAAGATAATGAGGGGCTGGGGATTTAGCTCAGTGGCATAAGTGCTTGCCTGGCAAGCACAAGGGATGAATTCAATCCCCAGTACCAAAAAAAAAAAATTACATAATATAAAGGTAATTCGCTTAGTGTGGGAAACATTTTGGACAGAGAAGTTCAAACTTGTTCAAGTCTGAACAAGGTTCACCCTGTCTCTTTGTAGACTGCCATCCCAGAGAGGGTATGGAACTTGCCCAAGCTGCCCAGCACACTGCATCTGCTGACTTGGGTCCTGGGTTCTTGCCCTCCACACCATTCTGCTTTCCAAATGCCTTTTGAACAACACTAAGCTTTCCAATTGACCTCATTATCCTGAGAAACTTAAGGAGGGATGGACTTTCTCAACTTTTGTGACCTTCTCAATGATCAGACAACCTCCCTGCTATGAAATAAATAGCTGTGTCCTGGAAGCAGGGGGAAAAACACCCCACAATTCCAGCATTGGGATGCAAATTAGCAATTAGAGTCAATTAAGACAGGATACAGTATAATTACCACCAATCCTGCTAACCTTTGTATTCAGAAGGACTTGACCTACTGAAAGGGAATTAAACAATTGTCAAAAACTCTTTCTTAACCGAGGGATGTGCTCCAAGCTCATTTCACAGGCCTGAGAGGTCTGACAGATTGGATCTCTTTCCCCCACACCCACACCCAGGGCTGAGCCACCCCTGGCAATGGCCAGGGACAGCAGGCCTGACCTTGTCAGAGACCTATTCATGCCTGTCACCAACACTGCAAAATTTGGCATAATGCTTGAGGCCTGCAGAAGCCCCTCTACTCTTACCAACAGATCCTGGATCTTCAGACGTCTTCATGGGACCTCCCCTGTGGAGGCATCTTGCACCTGGACACCCATGCCCTCTGTGTCTCACCTGGTCTGTCTTTTAAACAAAATATCTTGTGCTGTTCTTGTTTAGAATCACACCTCTTCATTTCATCTGGCTCAGTTTCCTAAATCCTGATTTATGTAGATGTCTAGTCTTTCATGTAGATTCAGCACAAAGTAATCCCCCCCACGCCCAATGCTGGGGATTGAACCCAAGGCCTTTGCACTAAGCTACATCCTCAGCCCTTTTTAGGTTTTAAGACAGTATGTAGCTAAGTCACTAAATTGCCAGGCTGGGCTTGAACAAAGTAGTCTTAAAGGCCTACAGTATAGCCTCTGGTTTCCAGTCCTTGGCCTGCTTTTTTGTTCATCCATCCAGTGAATATGTACGAAACACATGTCTCATCCCACATACCACACTGGGCACTGTGGACACAGCCCAGGAAGCAAAAGAAAAAAAGTCCCTTGTATTTTTGAACTATTTCTCCTTTCCCAGGCAGGGACCCACTGATGGAGGATAGCATTAGTGCTGGGAGGATGTAGAGTATGTGCAGGTGGGTGTTGGGGAGCACACAGCAGCCTCCTCTCCACATCTGGGCAGATGACAGGGTTTGTGGGGCTGAGAGGTGATTTCTCTAGTGAGACAGATCTCTCCAAGTGATTGCCCTGAGCCTCTTCTTCTGGACCTGTAAATCAGGACAGTGACTTCTCAACAAAGGGCAGGGTGTCTGCTTCCAAGAAGCCCTCAGCCTTGTGGGGCTGCAGTCACATGGGGTTAGATGCACTGAGCAACCACAGAGCCAGAGATAGGCACTGTGGACAAGGGAACCCTGAGAAGCAACAGGGAGATGGAGCAGTCTTGCATATCCCTGCAGCATAGAGCATGTGGCCAGGGAAGGGAGGACTGTACAGGGCAAGTCTGGACAGAGCCAGAACTGGATCACAGCTTTATCGAAGTCAGAGCTCATCCCTTCCACTCTACCCACCATCATGGATGTGAGGCAGGGGTGTGGATCCTGCTGCAGCCTCACATGCAAGAGGAAGTCACTCAGAGGAGCAGGAAGTACCATGCCAGACTGTTTTTGAAACTTGAGCTGCACTGTGAATAGCATGGGCTGTCACAGACTGAGAAGAAAGGTGATAGGGAGGAAAAATGGTATGATTTCAGCAGGCAGTGGGAAGCCAAGTTGATAGGACTTGTTATGACTCAATATGGGGGCATCTAAGGAAAGGATCAAGGCTAACTCCAGTCTGAGTGCCCATGTGACACCTGGAGTCCCTTCCATGTCCTGGGAGACAGTATTCTGCAGCCCTTTGTACATTCTTGATTGATTCCATTCTTCCCTGCCTGATCCATTCTTTCTCCATCCTGTTTATCCTTGGACACTCAGCTGCAGCTCACTTTTAAAGACCCCTTCTGCCCTAGACATACGTTTCCTGTCTCTGCAGCCCCCTTTCCTTACTTGACTCTTCTTGTGTGGATCATGATCCCTAAGCTGCAGGCATACATTCAGCATATCTTTCTTTGAGAACAGGATCAAGGTCTTACTATCTTCTCAGCCTGTAGAAGACTCTGAAATGTGTACAGGAAATATGGATTGGATCAAGGGTCAAAAATAGTGGATTTCATCCCAGCTGCTGATTGGGCTGCCTCCAATGCTAGGAGCTGGAGGAAAGGACACTCTGAGCTGCATCCAGGCTTAGGTGATTGATTAATGATGTCTTGCAAGTGCACAGGAGGGATGGGTGGCAGCACACATGTCATTTATGGGCAATCTCTTGATGACAAGTTCTGTGTGGTTTTGATAATCTATAACTACTGTTTTCAGGAAAAGTCAAAGATAACGTCCACATGTCTGGTGTGGCAATGTGGAAACAGACCAAGAGAAGCTTAAAGGAGAACTGGAACTTGAAACAGATATGAGCTGTCCTCATGTTGTGTTTTCAAGTCTTCTACCACTCTCATGTGGTACCCCCCACCCCTGTTTTATACCCTGACTCAAAGCTCTCAATTCTAAGCTTACAATTGATTTTTTTTTTAGGGAAATGGATTCTTGTGGTTTCCTTTTAGCAGTCAAAGTCATCTGTACTGTAGTCTTTGGGCAATTCATTTAATTATTTTATTTCCTTGGTGGTTTTTTAAAAGGAGTGCAAAAATGAAAATGTGAGCACCAATGGAAGAAATGTGGTTCTTCTAAATGTGATACAGAAGCAGAGCATTGATTCAGAACTCTAAATGATGAATGCTCCAAAATAATCACCAGACATTTAATAAAGCACACCACCATGGTGACTGAGGGACAGTGTTCTGTATATGTCACCTGGGCTCAGTGAGAGCACAGTGGGCCAGATTTTAAGGGACACCCCCCCCCCAGGCCATTCAGCAGAATATAGGTAGAATGCAACTGGCATGTTTTGTCATATCAAAGTGATCTTCCAAGTAGAGGACACATTTCTATGATTTTGAGTAGTCCTCATGTTTTACATGATAATGTTCTTTTCCTTAAATTGTGTAAGCATGGGAAATTAAAAGAGCTAAGCTGGAGAAACATCATGAATCTAGAACAGGGCAGATCCTGGAATTTTGGATATTAATTTGTCTTACAACAGAGACAAGTGGAAATTACTTAGTGGAAGCATAAGATTTTCAATCTCCACAAGACTTTTAATGGCCTTAAGTTAGATGACCAAGGGGACTCATTTTGGAGAAAAAAAAATAATTTGTATGAAATACTAAAGATCTCTCATAGGTGTTGCTGAGGAAGCTAAGTCCAACTGGAGATTTTATAGCATTTTAGCTCTCTGGACAGGAACCATCAGTCTCTATTGATTGTTTACCTTTTACTTTTTCTTTCTCTTGTTTATGAGACAGAGTTTCAGTATGTAGTTCAGGCTGGTCTTAAACTCACTGTGTAGGCCAGTTGTATAAGCTCAAACTGGCATCTTTCTGTCTTAGCTTCCCAGGTGCTGGAATTATAGACAAGCACCATCACACCTGTCCTTGGCCTCTTTCTTTTTAATCATTAATATCAACTGCTTGCCTCATTTGTTTGACTTGTGTGCACCTTTTCTGGATAGTGCATGACATTATATATGACAGCAAGAGCGTGTGTTCCTTGTGTGATGCTTAAATTGAGCTGATGGTAGATTCGGAAACAGGGACGCAGGATTGGTGGGCTTGAAGCTGAGTGAGCTGGGGTGGTTCCATCATTGTAAATTAGGGATGGATTCTAGGTAAAATAATCCAGCTTTTCAGGTTGTACCCATAGGGCCCATTGTCATTACTCTCTGCTGATGCTGATTTCCTATTTTTTGAGGACTGGATGTAAATCTCTGCTTTGTCATGTCTTGTCTGAGTCACTTTCCTGACATTGGGACTGACATTGGGACTGGTTTGTGTTTGGATGGCTCCCCCAAACCTCATGCAATCATGGAAGTGGCTGGGTCTGGCTTCCATGACTGGTTTGTTGTCTGGCACTGGGATTGGTGCTGTGAGTGCCGCACCTACCCAGGGGCAGAGGCAACATACAATATAAGGGAAGAAGGCATGCCTTTCCTCCTTTGCATTGTTTGCACTTTCTGTTTGCACTGGCCATAAACAGCTGCCTTGCCATACCATCCACCTTGGAGCCAGCTGAGTATGGACTGAAACCTTTACAAACAGTGAGCTAAATAAACTTTTCCTTCCTTCATTTTGGTTGTCAAGTGTTTTGTCTCAGCAATGAGAGAAAAGTAACCAAAATTTGGTACCAGTAGGATGGGCTTGTTGCTGTGACTGTATCTGACCTTGTGGTTCAAGAGCCTTTGGAAATGGCTTGTGGGAAGAGTTTGGAAAGGTTTGGAGATATCACATGAATACATAGAGCGAGAACACCTTGGGCTGTTCTACATGGGAGATTCTGGTCAGAGCTCATGAGACCAGAAGGCTGATTGAAGGCTGATTTACCTCCCCTGCTGGTAAAGACCAGGCTTGGGAGGTTTCTGCTGGGAAAAAGGACTGCATTGGTTGTTGGACTCCAGATGATGTGTGTTATGGCTTGGCAGAAAGTTTGTCTGCATTTTTCTCATGTCCAGAGACTTTGCCTGAAGTAAGATTAAGGGCAGTAGACTGATTAATCTGGCAGAAGAAATTTCAAGGCTGTCAAATATCGAGGCCATGGCATGGCTATTGTTGGGGGCTTTTAGTGAGATTTATGTTGTGAATCAAAAGTAGAGAGCCCAGCAGGGTAATTTAAAATGTTGTGAGTTTGCCCCCCCCCACAAAAGCTCCAGTAAAGCTATGGACTGTAAAGATAGAGCTGAGACCTTGATTGCTGAGAAGGAACAGAAAAATAAAAAAGATGGGCTGGAGGTGTCCCATGGAGCAGTGGGTCTTTACCCTTTGCAACCTCAAAACTGCAAAAGTGAAAGACTTTTTTCAGAAGAGAAAGCCACTGAGCACCATGTTCCAGAGTAGTGGTGGAGGCCACAGGAAGTTCCAAAATGGCAGTGGCATAGAGAAACTGTTCCTCACAATCAGATTGAGCGTGCTCAGCGATCCAGGCACTCAACCCCCACAGCAAAGAGAGAAGAAAGCCTGGCTATTGCTCCAGCTGGCAGTGGACCTTGGCAGCATCCACATGGCACTGGTTTTAGATGAATGGAGAATGCACAAGTTGACATTAAGGCAGTTTACACCCTGATTTTAGAAGACCTGAGATGCGAAGAATTGTGCCCCTGAGAGGGTAGTATGTGAAGCTCTGAGTGTAAAGCCAAAGATGCAGTGGAGACGCCAAAAGTTTGGAAAAGCCAGGAATGTGGATCATCCAAGGAAAACTGCAAAGACTAAGCAGGGGGTGCTTAAGAGAGAGCTGTGGGAACTGAAACCCCTGAAAGTGCCATGGGGGCAGAGTCACTCAAGCCTATTGGAGCTTGCAACCAGATTGCTTCAGATGCTGAATAGGGAACTCCAAGACTTAATGTTTGTTCTAGTGGATTTTGCACTTGCTTTGGTTCCAATGCTCTGCATTCCCCTGTGTGTAACTTTTGGAATGATAATGTTTATCTTTTGCCATTAGATGTTGGAAGTGTTTAAATTTGTTTTTTGTACAGGGGCTTGTTGCTAAGAGTTTGCCTTAGATCTCGGAGGAGACTTGGGACTTAGACTTTTCAGCAATGCTGAAATAGGACTTTGGCAACGCTTGGAGATAGACTAAATGTCTTGTGTATAAAGGATATATATAAATCTTTGGAATACCAGGTGTGGAATGTTATGGTTTGTGTTCAGATCGCCCCCTCCAGCTTTATGCAATCATGGATATAGCTGAGTGTGGCATTTATGATTGGTTTGTTGTCTGGTGCTGGGATTGGTGGTATGAGTGCTGCACCTGCCCAGGGGTGGAGCCAACATATAGTATAAGAAAGGGAAGAAGGTATGTCTTTCCTCTTTTGTGCTGTTCGTGCTTGCTGTTTGTGGTGGCCATAAACAGCTACCCCACCATGCCACCCTGCCTTGGAGCCAACTGAGTATGGACTGAAACCTCCAAACTGTAAGAGATAAATCTTCCCATGCTTCACTTTGGATGTCAGGTATTTTGTCTCAACTGCAAGAAAAAAGTAACTAAGACAGGGACAACCAATAGCCACAATGTAAAGGAAAGGTTTACTTTGGCTTACAGTTTCAGTCCTTGGTCAGCTGGCTCCAAGGCAGAAACAGCTTGGTGGAAGGGCCTGGTGAAGAAGAGCTGCTCAGTTCATGGCAAACAGGAAGCAGAAAAAAGAGAGACAAGCTGGAAACAAGAATACACCCTTCCAGTTCACATCCCCAGTGTACCACTTCCAACCTGGCTGCATCTCTCATTGCACATCAGCTATGGAGCTTATCCATGGATGAATCCACTGATGAGTATAGCACCCCTATGATCCAGTCAACTTTCACACACATGAGAATCTGGGGGGACATTTTAGATCTAAAGTACAACACGTACTAACAGAATGACTTGACTTCTCTGCATCTTATCCCAGAAATGCAGAAAAAGACAGAGTTTGAATGACTATCTGAGAGGTACATACATAACCTGAAGGCTGAATACATGACTGGAGATAAACAGGCCTTGCTGTGAGTCCCACGTCTGGTGGCTGCTCAGTAGCTGGGTGACCTTGGACAAGTGGCTGGTGAGCTCTCTGACCTTTCTCATAAGAAGAAGGACCACTTGGGCTGGTGAAGTGCTGATAAATGTAACCATTGTTGTTATCATTTGCCCATGATGTGGGCCTAGCAGATAGCAGGAACTTTGTTCCCTCTTCCTTCCATTCCTATTTTGCAGGTCCTGAACTCCTGGCCATCCTTTGTGGGCCAATACCCAGGTCACCTTGCTTCCTACCTGTGCTCCAGCACTTTTTCTTACCTCCGATGACACAGTTCATTGCCTGTCTACATATCTGTCCTTTCTACCAGCCGTAAGCCTCTTGGAACAGAAATTCCTGTCCTGTGATTCATCCTTACTTGTATATTCCAGGACATAGCTCAGTCTTCGGCACACAGGAGTGTCTCTGGCATTGGAGCAAGTATGTGGTAGGTGGATGAGAGGCTGAGTGAGTGAGTGAATGTGTGAGTGGAGAGGACTGTGCCACTGCTGAAGAAGTGCTGCATGGACTAGAGATGGAGGTCTCAGCACACAAGTGTTCACCCGGGGAACCTGAGTGGGGGCCCTCAGGAAGCCTGTACCTGTCTCTGGGTATTTGGGGAAAAATCCAGAGCTCTCTCCAAGTCTCAGGAGGATCCCTAGCTCTGCATGTTGACAAGTTGAAGTTCTAAGCAGAAGCAAGCAGGCCCCATCCAGAGACAGAACTGAATAATTGAAGGAGAAATGGAGGTGACAGAGGAGACACATCAGCCCTGACAAGACCTTGGATGATATGGAGAGGAAGGCATAGCCAAGGGGTGGCTCCCCTAGGCAAGGAGGAGATATTCATGTGAATCCACTACATTAGGTGCCTGGTTTCAGTGGGATCAGGGAGTACAGTTCTTACCCCAAAGCTGCCAGCTGAAAGGTTCTCCAGTTTCCTTGGATCTAAGCACCAAGCTGAAATGATTTCAGGCAAATGCTAATTTTTCGCTCCCCTCCTTTTCCCTTCTCTCCCCTCACTTCTATCCTATCCTATCTTTGGTTATAAAACCTTGATTCTTGTTAAAAGCAGTATTTTTCAGAGATGTGGGTCTTGGCCCTTTGGCGAGTTATAAAATAGATTTAGAGGCTCATGACCAGCATGTTTCCAAATGAAACAGCATGAGAGGTGGTATCAGCCTGCAGCACACGAGTCAGTGACTTCATGAAGCTTCCTTTCCGGCTCTACATGCACTGGGTTGTGACAGATGTCTCCTTCTGTGGATGTAGTCACAAACGTTTGACAGTCATGTGGTGGAGCTGGGAGGGGCTCTTGTAAACACCCTGCCAGCTCCAGCCAGCCCTGACGGTAGACAAGGCAACAGTGTTGGAGTCCTGGCTTTGTGCTGCCCTGTGCTCTCTATGGGCTGCTTCACTATTGCCCTTCTTTTTTTTTTCTTTTAAAATTCTATTTTATTGTGGTGGTGTGAGAACTTTGACATTAAGTATAGCCCCTAGATGGCTCCCAGTGTGCTCTGTGTGACCGTGGACCCTGGGTGCAATGGTGCACAGAAGATCTCTGGAGCTCGCTTTGTGCCCACTGGTTAGCACCCACCTCTTTCTCCCTCTCTTTAGCCTCCATGTCATGCTTTGATCGTGTGAATCCACTACATTAGGTGCCTGATTTCAGTGGGATCAGGGAGTACAGATGGCTTTGTGTATCCACAGGTTCAGCGTCTGTCTTAGTTATTTTGTTATTTGCTGAGACACAGTACCAACATCCACAACTCCATGAAGGAGAAGCTGATTTGGGATCACAGTTTGTAGAGGTTTCATCCATACTCAGCAAGCTCCAAGCAGGACATCATGGCATCACGGCAGGGGGGCATCGCAGAGAACAAACAGATGAGAAGCAGAGAGAGAGCAAGGAAGGAGGGAGATGAGTCCTTCCAAGCCACCTCCTCCTCCCGGCTTCACCTCCCAGCACCGTGTTCAGCCATAACCTTAGCAGTGGACTACCGCTCTGATGGTTTCCATGCCTCCGTGATCCAGTCCCCTCCCCAAAGCCCCACCAATGGGTGCACATGGCTTTGCGGAATATAAAGCATAATGGCATCTATGAATTCAACTAACCTTAGAAAATATTTGGAGAAAGATTTGCCTCTGTTCTGAACATGCAGACTTCTTTCTCTGTCATATTCCCTAAGCAATATGATCTATGACTATTTACGGGGGTGTTCACATTGTGTTAGATGTCCTGTGTCATCCAGAGTCGATTTAAAGTAGACCAGAGGATGTGTGTGGGTGCTGGTTATTCTGCATGAGGCATTTGCGTGTTTGTGGAAACCAGTCTTCCCTGGATGCTGTGTCTCTCTGAGGCTGGGACACAGATATGTGGATAAGGACAGTGTTGTGTGACCAGACGGTGAGGCACTACTCAGCCTTCCAAGGGGACAACCTGTGATGAGCAGCAGTACGAATGGATTCGAGGGTGTCGTGCTACATGAAATGAGCCTGTCACTGGCACGTCTCCTGATTCTGTCCTCTTCTTTCCTGGGCAGGTTGTGTATGTCACCGCGACCTTCCCCTATGTCATGCTCCTCATCCTCCTGATCCGAGGGGTCACATTGCCCGGGGCCGCTGAAGGCATCAAGTTCTACCTGTACCCTGACATCTCCCGGCTCTCTGACCCACAGGTAAGGGCTGCTTGCTCCATGCACAGCATCGCCCACCCACCTCTGTGGACCTGTTCGCAAAGTGGGCCACCAGCCACAGGGCCTGTTATACAGCCAGAAGCCTGGGGACTCCTCAGGATAATCGTTTTAAATGCACCAGCATGTTATATTAGAATGCAACTAAAGAAATAGTTTTAAAAGGTAAAGGTGTAACATGGAAATACATGTACTTCTTTATCAGTTTCTTAAATAGCAAAATCCAGCCACAGGTCTGGTAACTTCACATTGAGTATTCCTTTTCCAAAATGCTTGTGCCAAGAAATGTTTTGAATTTGGGATTATTTTTTTATTTTAAAATATTTTATACATACGTAATGAGATATCTTGGGGATGGGACTCACATCTAAAAATGCAGTTCACTTGTTTCACATACACCTTGCACACGCAGCTTGAAAGTAATTTTATAGAACAATGTTAATAGTTTTATGCACAAAACAAAGTTTCATGGTGTGGGGATCCCCCCTTGCAGTGACAGTCAGTGCTGAGGAGTTTCAGATTTAGAAGAATTTTGGATTTTGGATAAGGGAGGCTCAGTCTGTTCCATGATTTTAAAGCACTGCAGAGTGTAAATGCTATTTTGAGACAACTGTGCAGTGCTAGGAAAGGGTCTGGGATTTCTGTTGCTAACAGTACTGTAGTCTGTTGCCTGCCCTTGAGTTCCTCATGAAAGCAAATGCTGTACTTCGGGTAGGGTCAGTTAGAATCACACTTTTTTTCCCCTTCCAGTGCCACAGACCTGAGTTTGTGTCGGTGAGAGGAACTTGGCGGTGTCTGGTTCTCTTTGTGAGGGCAACTCAGGCACTCAGAGACGTTGGAGTGGGCAAGGGAACCTCTGTTTCTCTATGGAAACAAGCAAGCATAGGTCCCATGGAATCTGCCTGTAATTTTCAATTTGAATGGGAAGTTTTCAAGCAATCTGATGCCTGTGGCTTTTGACCACCTGGTTTTGGAAGCCTGGGTGGAAACACTTGTGAGGTGCTAGCTAGTCGGCATAGCGCACTTGTACCTCATTATGGTGAGAATGAGGGATGGGGGGTGGAAATGGCTCATTTTTGTCCCTGTCACTGTACCTCATAGCTCAGGGCACTGTGGACACCTGCACTGCATCCTGCATCGCGGGCAGGATCCCTGGGAAGAAGGAAATGAGCTCCTGACTTGGCTGTGCCGAGCCACGGTGGCCGAGGCTCAGCCGAAGCAGCCTTTGGAAAGCGTGTTCCCCAAAGCACTGCGTGGGTATTTTTGTCTGCAATTCATTCCTTGATTCCAGATTTCCTCTTCTCCCCTCTGCTCATGGGCTTCTTTTCCTTGATTCTTGAGGTCATCCATCAGGAAGTCCTAAAATTCCCCCAGTTTCCAAACCTGGCAGCTCATCAAAATACCCAGGAATTTGTTAAAGTGAAGATTCCGGGCTCCAGCCTTGGGGATGGCGTTTCAGGGGTGCTGAGATAGCACATTTGCTTTGCTTTGCTTTGCTTTTTGGCATTGAGGATGGAGCTCGGGGCATTGCGTGTGGTAGGTAGACTGAGCTACCTCCTGAGCCCCTGGCATCTGTTACTAAGAAACTTCAGAGGTGACTGGCGATCTCAAAAGGCAAGGAAAAGGTGATTGGCACTCATGACCTTAGAGCCCTGTCTCCCCTCACATGGAGAGGAGTGGCCACAAGGCTGGCTGCTCCCTGCGCGGCTCCCCTGCCCCCACACTCCTTCCTCTCAGGCCTGGTCACCAGGCCAGTGCCCACTGCCGCAGACAGCACATTGGGTGGGGGCTGAGACATAGGTCCTGCTTCTGCTGCTGATCCTGGCCCTAGACACATTTCTTCTTTATCTCCTTCTGGTCCACTTAGGACTTGAAAGTGTTGGACTCAGCCCATGGTTCTCAAGTGGATTCTGAGAGCCCTAGGTTCTGGGTGAGTGTAAGTTCACGGCTCTGCCTGTGGTCCAAAGCCGGGCCCTCTACCACTGTCATAAATCGAGTTGTAGTAGAACACAGCCTCGGGGGTGTCTATGTATGGCCACCCCAACCCCTGTGTTGGGGTCCAAAAACCACCTACACCTCCAGTGATTCCCCAGAAGGACTCAGGGCTCAGAAACAGTGATGGTCATGGTGTAATTTCTTCTGTCTTCAGCAAGAGAAGGACCCTCTGGGCCAAGTTCACACACATCCAAGCTCCAGCTCCCCCATCCTCTCCTCTTCTGGTGGGAGCGCCCCGCTCACACTCCCTCCCCCATTCTGGAAATGCAGCCCCAGGCTCAGGTTCTCTGCCCAGTGACACCTGCCTGGCATTCACACCTGGGTGCCAATAGGGTGTTTGTTGAGCACAAAGAGAGCTTGTCTGTATACGTCTGTATATGTGATCGTCACAGCCCTGGGGAGCCCTGTGTGCCTGTGAGTCACACTGCTGGTGCATAGGGTCTGGGTCTTAGTCCAAGCGGAATTCAGTGTCCTGGGCACCCAAACAGCTGCAGCACTTAGCTCCCTAGGAGCATCTTGACAGCTGTGACCCCAGACCCCAGCCGAGGGCCGGCCCTGGGTGCTGGACATCAGCCTGCTTTGCTGGCTCTCTCCACACACCTGCGAGACCCCAGTATTTACTGTTTGGCCTTTTCCAAGGGAAGGTGGATACCCTCGGTCCTTAAGCAAAGTCACTGGCATGTGAGCAGGGCTGATGGCCTCCAACCCACCGGATCCCACCCTGTCCACATCGGCCTTCACACTGCTGCCCCCAGCCTCATCTAGGCTACCACCATCTCCCACCTGGAAACTAGAGAAGCCTCCTACTTGGTCTTCCAGTAGTGACCCCTGGCACCCCTCTACCTAGCAGGAAAGTGATCTTCTGAACTGTAAATCCAATTACTATCTCTTTGCTTAAATCCCGCTGGAGTTCCCTGTGTTCTTTAGAGTAAGATCCACATGGTTGGGCCCCTAGGCCATCCAGGAGCCACTTTATTACCATGCCCCCTGCCACTGTCACCCTCTTTCACTTCACTCCAGGAAATGACCATCCTCCCTGCCTTAGGACCTTTGCACATGCTGTTCCTCTATGAAGCCACTCCTTTTCCCCAAAACCATCATTCTTCACTAAGTCTAACATTCACTTTAGGATTCACTTTAAACAGGCTTCCTCAGCATAGTTCTCCCAGAGTACCCTGTCATTCTCCAAAGCACCAATGAGAATATTTAGATAATTAAGTTTTGCATATGTGCACACATGCATTATAGGTATGATTTCATTTGCTCAATGTCCTTCCTTCCCAGACCTGTGCACTGAGGGTCCTGTTGGTATCAGAGATTATTAGAGGTTTTAAGGGTACAGTGGTCCACAAAAGCAGGCACCTTTGTTGTTGGAGAAGGAAGAGATAAACAGAAAATCAAAGTCTAGAACCAGGAAAAGTTGCCACGTGAACAAAGCACAGTGGAGGCAGGGTTGCTGGAGGGAGAAAGCATGACTCTCCACCAGTCAGGGTGGCCAGGGAGGTCCTGGATGAGGGCCAGGGGCTGAAGTCACTGCTGGAGGGCAAGGTCTTATCTGCCCTGCCCACCACCAGGTCTGCCCTCCATCCCTGAGACTCTGGGTGCGCAGAGATGGTTTCCGCAGGCAGGGCAAGCCAGAGCTCCGTGGATGCTTGAGAATGCTGTTTCTTTGGCCTACCAGCCTGCAGGTCACGACATCTGTGAGCTGTTTTGGGATTCTCTGTAAGCGATGGCCAGAAGTGCATGCACATACATGCTCACGTGTGGGGTGTGTGTGTGTGTGTGTCCCAACTGTTGATTAACTGGGGCAAAGATAAGCTTCATGACTCGAGAGGGAAAGGAAAACAATACTCCATGCAAGCTGGCGGCTCTGCAGGTGTGGTGCCACCAGGAAACCCCAACATGGCCCCAACTGTCCTCATCTGTCAGTGCCCCAAGCTGGAAAGAGACAGGAGGCTCTGGTTTCTCTTCCTGCTCTCCCACTGTGTTGGTGTGGCCTAGAGTTAGGCTTGAGCCCTCCTGGGGCCCAAAACCTCTTTCTCTAGGAAGAGAACCACAGGCTGCTCCTGCTGCCCCAGCAGACAGCCATCAAAGGCAAGTGTAGCGAGGGCCGGGGTGGCCCAGCAGAGAAGGAGCACATGTCCATTGTGTGTGAGGCCCTGGGGTCTCCACAGTGTGCAGGAAAGAGAGAAGAAGAGAAAATTAAGTGCAGTGACTCACTGATAACGTATCAGAACCGTAGCCTCATTGTTATAGCTGGAATGACACCACGCATGATATATGCAGTATGTGTCACAGATTTCACATGCATCACGCACATACTCTACACACACTTCATATATAAATATATATGTATATGTATATATGTGTGTGTGTGATGGGAAGGTTCATTGAAAGCAAATAGTAAATATTACAACAAACATAGCCCTGGCAAAATGGTGCAGGAAGAAGGAGGTTGCAAACACTTGGGACTCAGCAGCTGGAGCTGTTGACCCTCTGGGGACAGTGTTAGGACTTCAGGTAGCCTCAGGGTCACACTGAGGACAGCTAACATGGGGCCCAAAGTTGGATCAAGTACCTAAGTAAAACATCTGGGTGGAAATATTTTCTTGGGTGCCATGTGGGGGCCTATCTTATGTCTCTTTGTAACATCTACTTTCAGTAAGTCCAAGTGTTTTAATCTTCTAAATAATAATTCTGACTTAGTTTCACATTTGCACTTCAAATAGCACCATGAACTGGGTGTGGTGGCACACGCCTGTACTCCTAGCACTTATGATACTGAAACAGGAGGATCACTATTAGTTCAAGGCCAGCCTGGGCAACATAGTGAGTTCAAGGCCAGCCGACATAGTGAGACCCTCTCAAAACATAAAAACAAACAACTCACCAAATTCCACCACAAAGCAAAGCTCCCCGAAAGTGTCCTAGGCCTGATCTTTGGCTGGTCTGTGTTGTGGGCTCCTTGCTTCTTTGGGATCAAGAGAGAAAGTTAAGGGTAGTAACTGACTCATCCTGAAGTTGCAGGGTTCAGACCTCCTGCAGCTCTAGGCACTAAGGGATCACTATGTAGCTACCAAAAGCTCTGCTGGGGCACAAGCCTGGGGGAACAGAGAGCCCCAAGGGGTGGAAGGCTGGGCTGTAGAGGGACCCAGGGACACACATGGTCCCCAGGGTGCTCCATTCAGGCCCTGAGCACTTGGTGAGGAGTCCTTCCTAGTCAGGGATGAAGAACATCCTGTGCCCTCTCATCTGTTGCTAGGTCCTGGAAGTTGTATCTAGACTCATCCCACTGATGCCAACTATGTGCCCCACACCTGCACACTCAGCACCCAGGTGCAGGATGCCACCTGGAGCACAGAGTCTGCTGGGAGAGACAGCCTTAGCCCTGTTCTCCCTGATTCTGCCCCACAAAAAGGGAGGATGAGCTGGGATGGGTCGGGGTTCTCATCCATTCCTAGGGTCTGCTAAGCAAAGGTGGGAACCCTGCAGAAACCCACTGACCTCCCTATGTGCTCAGGCCTGGGCCTGGGTGGTTGGGGCACACGCAGGTCACTAGGAAGAAAAGGGCCTGGGGACCTCTCCATGATCCCAGAACCCCTTTCCTAGGGGCTCCAGACACACCTGGGTACTGAGGGGACCCCAGGGTGCAACTGGTGCAAAACCTGGCCTCTGATGGCTTCCAGGGCCCAGAGGGAAGGTCATGGAAGGCCCTGGCCCTCTAGACCATGGGCAGAGCCTCTGCGGGAGGCCAAAGGAATGGTCAGCTGGACCTCACAGAACTCCTGACCAGAACTCCAGGAAAGGACAGTGGCAGAAGTCAGCCTGGAGCATGGCTCTCCTTGGAGCCTGGGGACCATCACACGTTGTCCCTCAATCGGGGCAGTGGCTTCTTCCTGGGGCAGGAAGGAAGGAGCCTTAGGCACTGTTATGCAGCTACTGGACCACTGTGGCCTCTGAGGGGGTCCTGGCTGCCTTTTCTGAGCAGCCCCCTCTCTCTGCTTGACTCCTGGCTGTGTTTCCTCAGAGGCATTTGTCAGCATCTCAGACACCGCCCACGCCCACAGTGGGTCACATCTCTCTACCACTGGAACGAATGAAGGTCCGTGAAGGTTGAGTGTTGATTCGTTATAGTCACTGTCACCTCTCCTGCCTGGGGTGGTGCCTGCAACGAAGTAAATGCTTTGTGAATGAAGGGAAGGGGGAAGGGAAGGGGGAAGGAAAGGGGGATGAGAAACAAAAGAGTGAAAGGAAGGAGAAGGGAAAGGAAAGATGGAAGAAAGGATGAAGGAGAAGGAACAGCAAAAGGATGGAGGGAAGGATGGAAGCGGGACAGGGAGGAAGGGAGGGAGGGAGGAAGGGAGGGAGGGAGGGAGGAAGGAAGGAAGGAAGGAAGGAAGGAAGGAAGGAAGGAAGGAAGGGAAAGAAAGGCGGCTGGTAGGCTGGCTCTAGTCGAGCCTGTGCTGTTCTGTGGTGTGGTCACAGCGTCACTGTGGCTGTGGGCACACTCTGAGGAAAGCGGGTCTCTGGGGTGGTCTGGAGCCTTGTGTTCGGAAAGAAGTTTGGGTCACTCTGTGCCCTGGCCCAGCTGGGTAACCCTCAGCTCCTGTCTTTCCCCAGCTGGCTCGGGGTTTCTGCCTGTCACTGGGAACAAGAGTACTTGCTGCTCTGAGGCCCTGAGATGGGCACACAAGTGCCAGAGCACTTCTCATTGTCCTCCCTGGTGCCCAGTCCAGAGCCTGGCCCATAGTGGGGCTCAGAGACACCTGTGCTGTCTTCACTTTGGCCTGCATCTCAGCAGCTCCCAGTAGCATAAGCCAAGGCCCCAGCCCAAGGTGGGGGCTCTGAGCTCGGAACCAAGCGCTTTCAGTGCAGGTCCAGTGAATTCAGCTTCCCGTCAAGAACTTGCAGCGAAGCAGCAGCTCAGCCACTTTGTCCCCTGCCATTTGCATTCCAAGGTCTGTCACAACTTTCTAAACCTCTATTTGTCTGCTCTGTCAGCGCTGTGTTCTCTCTGCAGTGTAGAGTACTTCCACTCCATTGTTTCCTCTCAAATTTTCACTTTGTCTTTTCAGCCTTTGGGGAGCAAGGGGACCTTGCAAGAAATCACATTGTCCCTGTCCCAGATTCCTGCCACTCTTGCACTCCATTGTGTTTCAAGTGTGTGTTTTCAGGGCGAGGAAAGAAGGGCCTGTCACAGATCCAGATCGCAGGGTCTGCTTTCCCAGGGCGCTGGGACACAGCTCCGCAGGGGCCCAAGGCCAAGGTGTCCCAGTGCTGAAGACCTCAGAGTACCTCTTCCCTGACCTCTGCACTGCACTGGGCAAGGAGCCCTGGGCGCAGACCCCACCTGCTGAGCCTCACCTGTGCCTGTGCAATTGCTGCCACCTGGTGGCCGTGTCCTCTGGGTTTAAGCAAGGACCCAAGGGAAAGCAGGCCCTCATCCATGAGGAGTTTCCAACTGTGGTCCCTGCCTTGACACAGGGGCTCACCACACCCCTTCCTCCCACAGCGGGGATCCAGCCTCACAGCTTCCTTCCATATTCTTCAAATATGTATAGTAACTATTTTATGTGCTAATTTCGGGGCTGGTTTTTTTTTTCCTTACAGTATGGCTTGTATTTTCCTGCATCAATACTTGTGCTATAGATTTCAATGGAATACTGTATATTGTAAGCATATGGTCAACACTAGATTCAGTTACCCCGCTCTGAAGAGAGTTAACTTTTATTTGAGTTACTGGCGGCTAATCAGTCACCTTAAGCTTGTGTCGGCTCACCTTGGCACAGAGCTGTAGGAATCCCATGGCATTTCCTAAACCCCTCACACTGAATCTGAGTCAGTAGGGCTTGATAATCCTATGCTCTGTCTCACCCTACATGCCCAGCAGGAACTGGCTCCAGGCTTTATGGAGGTGAGTGTGGATTAGTCCTAAGTAGAGAGAGATGATTCTCAACCCAGGAAATCGTGCCTCCCAGAGAACACATGGCAATGTCTTGGAATGTCTTCAGTTGTCACCACTGAGTGTTGTTACTGGTGTCTGGTGAGTCCAGTGAGGTGTGCTGCTTACCATCCTGCAATGTGCAGGCCAACCTGTGCCCCCACAATCAGGGTAGACATCCAGAGGGCCCTAGGGCATGGTTCTTGTCCTGAAGGCGAGGCTTCCCTTGTGTCTCCCTTCGATGTCAAGGATGAAAACTGATGGTGACCAGATGTCTCCAGTCTGGCAGGGGGAAACCCCAACCCCCTAACTTTGCTTCAAGCCCAGAGTTTGTCCCTGGGGTCTGTTCCAATCCCACCACAGTGCCTGATGACCTTGAGAGATCTTACCCGGTGGATTTGGCCCAATTCACAGCCATAGCTTCAAAGGGTATTTCCACAGGGACTTCTGCTCCACCCCCACACAGCCTCATTTCAGGGCCCTCGGTGTAGGTTTCAGCTGTACCCCATGCCAGCACCACTCTTCTGCTCAGACACCTGCGCTCTGCACTGTGATCTTGAGGGCTTCCGATCCTCTTGAGGAGTAGTCTTGCCTAGTGTGTCACACACTTCCTGGAAACAGTCACCCATGTTGCTAATTACTGTGCTGGAAGAGCTACTGTGATCCAAGTTGTCAGTCATGACCAGCAGCCCAGATCTGACACTGACCTCTCTCCCCAGCATCTTAGGATTAAAATACGAACTGTGCCCCCAGCCATGGCTGAGGAACCCTCCATGGCCTGGACCCTCTCCCACATGGCCTTGGGAATCCCAGGTTTGTTCCACCACAGGGCCCTGACTAGGTCTCACTTCTCTCACAGATCTGCAAGTCTCAGCTCCAAAACCAGGTCACTTCTGACTGGCTGAGCTCCAGCATCTCCACTAAAACCCCATGACTTTCGCAAAGCTCTATTTTGTTTTATGTGATTGCTAATGGTTGCCTGAAGTAATCTTAGGTGTTTATTTGTTGATAAGTCTCCTCAGTGCTAAACCCCTGTGAACAAAGAACTGTGGGTGTCCTAGCACCTAGCAAAGTCTGGTGATCTGGTCAACTTGAACCTATGGATGGATGAGTGGGTGGGTGGACTGACAGATGGTAGATAGGTAAATGGATGAATTGATGGGTAGGTAAATAGATGGTAGATAATTGAATGGATAGGTGGATGGGTGGGTGGATAAATAGGTGGTGTATAGGTGTGTGCATGGATAGGTAGATGAATAAATGGTGGATGGACTGATGGATGGATGATAGATGATAAATAAGTGGATGACTGGATAGATGGACAAACAGTGGATAGGCAGATAGGTAGATAAATAGATAATAGGCAGATGGGTAGATGTATCTATCCATAGATGGATGAATAGATGATAGATAGACAATGGATAGGTGATGGATAGATGAATAGAGATGGTGGATAGATGGATGGATAGATGATGGATGGGTGAATGGATGGATGGTAGATAGAAGGATAGATAAATAGGTAGTGGATGTGTAGATGAATAGATGGTGGATAGATAAATGGATAGATGATAGATGGGTAGATGATGGATGGTAGATTGATGGGTAGATAAATAAGTAGTAGGTAGGCAGATGGATGGATGGATACATGGATGATGAATAGATGGTAGATGGGTAAATGAATATATGGTGAAAGATGGATAGGTGGATGGATGAATAAATGGTGAATAAATGGATGAACTGATGAGTAGATACCATATCATGGTTTAGATAAAGGAAAAAAGGAACAGAGGAGAATGAAATCATTTCCAGTCATGTGGAGAAGACATTGTAAAACATGCCTTTGACTTAATCCCTGGAGCGGGAGGAAGGGAAGGCTATTTGGAATGGGCAAGGCCTGGAAGTAGGAAAGTCTGCCCGTGTGCCAGAATGGGTCAGAGTTCAGTGTGGCTCCAGGATGGGTTTGGTGATCAGGACTCACAAGAAGTCAAAGCAGAGTGAGCTTGGGGCAAAGAGGAAAGAAGGGGAGGCACATGGCAAAAGAGGGTGAGTTTGGGGGCCGAGCGAAGGCGTCTGTCGGCTGAGAGTGGAGTCTGTGCAGGCTCTGAGGGGAAGCCCAGTGGCTGTGGCATCGTGGGTGGCTGTGGCTGGAGCTCGGCCACTGTGGGAGTTTGCAGTCCCCCAGGGAGAGAGGTGTCACCACGGGTAGTGGGGACTGGCGAGAGCTGTGGAGGAGCAGGAAGCCAGCTGCACACCGCGGAGCGACCAGCCCAGGGCCTATCTCCAGGGACTCCCAGACCGGCTGCTTTGTTAGAAATCCTGCCACATGTTTATTCATCCAGAAAATATTTATGGAGCACCTGCTCTGTGCCAGGCAGTGTGCCAGGCTCTGCTTTTTAAACGAATCAACAGCAGCACACCAGTACTCTCACTCTTGCTAGACATTCTCCAGGCACCGTGGGAGTGTGGTGAAGGGGGTGGGTGGGTGGGACATGGGCTCTGTCTCCAGGGACAGGAGCTTGGAGTCAACCCTCCCTCCCCCAAACTCTACGTAAAATGTACATGAAGTATGTTAATGAGGGTTTTGAATGGATTCATCTTATTTGTGAGCAGTTTTTGTTTACAGAAACATTGAAAACAAACAGTAAAGTTCTTGGTTTCCCTTACACCCCCACCCCCAAGTTCCCCTGTCACTGTTAGCAGGTTTGTTGCAGCTAAAGAGCCAGTGCTGGTACATTATCATGCGTTAAAGTCCATAGCTTGCCTTAGGGTCCACTCCTGCTAGGATTTGGTTGACTGTGTGATGCACACACTGGGCACCATAAGCCAGCCACACAGTAGTTACTCAACCCAAAGTCCCCCTGTACCCTGCCTGCACGTCCCTGCCTCCTCCTGAACTTCCTGCTGCCTTTGTATTTGTGCCACCTCCAGAATCTTGTATAACTGGACTAAAAGTCTGCAGCCTTCCACACTGGCTCCTTTCGTTCCAGCCTCTCTACTCAAGAGTCCCTCCAGGCCAGCAGCACCAGGCTTTTTTGGGAACACATCAGATATGGTGCCCTCAGGACCTATCCCAAATCCCCGACACTTGGTCAGAACCTACAATGTAGTGATTTGTACATATGCTAGAGTTTGAGGACCTTTGGTTGAAGGGAACATTCCAGGCCAGTCGAGGGCTAGCTAGCAGAGCAATGAATCTGTAGTCTGAAGAAGTTAGGGTCCTGGGGGCAAGCAGGCCACACAAGAAGGATTTCCTGAGGGTTGGGTCCTAGGGTCACCCTCCTAGGGTGGAGGGAGGCAGAGATCACCCCAGGGCTTCCAGTGTAGGGACTGGAATGGGTCCCTTTAAAGACGGCCCATGCTCCGTAACCACACTGGGCAGCACAGTAGCCACTAACAGTGTCTAATGATTTCATTTAAACTCAGTAAACTTAAAAGGTGCAGTTAGTTCCTCAGTTTCCATGGTCAGATTTCAGGTTGTCAGTGCCACGTGGCTATGGCCCACCACATTGAGAAAAATAGATACAGAATATTTTGTTACTGCAGAAATTCTCTTAGGCAGTGGTGCTTGAGAGAAATGAGACCAGAAAGCAGGGCTGTCTATGGAAGCTGGAGCTCATATTGCATGTTGGCTCCCTGAAGGCATCGCTGTCAGACCCTGTGCGTGTCCTTCCTCTACCCTTCAGGGACCTGCTTATAGCCACGGAGTTCCATGTGGGAGACGTGGACCAGAACCATGGCCACAAAAGTCCCTGCAGGAAGGACCGTGACGAAGGCCCACTGTGAGGTGTGGCAGAAGGCAATGGTGGCTAGGAATATGGTGGCACTGGCACTGAGCTGGAAAGAAAGGGTCTTCTAAGTGCCAGGATATCGGGAGATCTGGCTGCTCACTCAGCCAGTGTGGCTGGGACTAGCTCCATCCTATTTCTGAGATAATTTAGCTGGGTATGGAATTCCAAGATGGCAAGTTTTAAATTACATCTTTACTTCTAGTACTCATGTAGTGGAGTAGTGTGTCATCATCACTTGTGTTAGTCAGTGTTGTGTTATTGTAATGAAATACCTGAGACAATTAGCTTATAAAGAGAAAAGATTTATTTTGGCTTATAGTTCTAGAGATTTCAGTCTAAGATTAGTTGACCCCATTTCTCCAGACCTCCAGGAAAGGCAACCCACCATGGTGGGAGAGTATAGTAGAGAAAACTGCTTACATCATGAACCAGGATGCAGAGAGACACAGAGACAAGAGAAACTAATGCCCTTGTGCCTTCACTGACCTAAGAATCTGCCACTATGCCCTGCCTCTCAGAGGTTTTACCACCAGCCAACAGTGCCTCCCTAGGGACGAGGCCTTTAATGTAGATCTCAGGAGGATACTCATGCGAGCCATGGTGTACCCTTACCAGGACTTCCATGTCGGGTCCTGAACTACGGGGCAGAGTTTTATAACTACACATTTGCTATAAAACAAGCCCTTTCTGGCACTGAGCTCTCCCATAAACCTACTCGGCTTTGTGTATTGATTGTATATTAATATCACTCAGTCAGGTGTATCAGTTAGCTTTTCGATCACTGAGACACCATATAGAACACTCACAATTTAAAAAAAGAAAACTTTAATTTGCTCCTGCATTCAGTCCACGGTAAAGTGGCTTGAGGCAAAACCATCATGATGGAAGGGCAAGGGGCAAAGCTACTTAGTTCCTAGCAGCCAGGAAGCATAGTGGGTGTCAGAGCCCCAGAGAAAGGGATAAGGGACAAGATAAGTTCTCACCTCTATGACTCAGCCAGACACAGTGTCCATGCTCCTCCAGTCCCTAGGGTGGATCCCAAAGCCACTCAAGTTGACCAGCCACCTTAGCTGCCATGTCATGCTGTGAGTCTATTACCCTGACTCCGTCCTTGGGAGGGAATTTGAACCCCAATCTCTCAAGTTCCCTTTGCCCCCATGTGCCCAGGGATTGCTGGGTCTGTGCCTTGATTTCTGGTTTTGACTTTTCCCTACTGGCATCTAGAGGAAGTTTCTATCTTCCTTTCAAGCTAAACCACAACTTTAAAATACCAACCACATATCAGAATGTGTTTTCTGTATCTCCCATAAAATATTTTTTGACCCTCAACTTTTGCTTCTTTTATTTGCTGTTGAGCATATGCACTAACTGCTGAAGGAACAAATTAATAGTAAGGGAACTCCCTTCACCCCCATCACCAGGCTTGCATCAGCTGTTCAGTTTTCCTGGAAAGTCAGATGTCTTTGGTAATAATTTCATATTTCATGTCCATTGTTGTATCTTTGGCAGCAAACTTGCTTTTTACACATGCTGTAGATTTCTATTCATCCAGGATACTTGAACCTCCCCAAAATCCACAAAGCTCATTTATTTGCTACTTTAATAAGTTGAAGCTCCCTGATCCAGGTCCAGGTGGTCCTTTTGCAGATGAGTTGCCGTGTCCCAGAGTGAGGACATGGTTTGCCCACTGCCACAGCTGATGGAGCACTGAACTAGGACACAGAGCTATCAATGAAACACCTGTCACTTTGCCTTTTTGAATGTTTCCACACCTGTGAAATGAAGGGCTAGACCAGCATGGGATGGGGACCTGATCCAATGGCCTGGTGACTTTGGGCAGGCCACTCCGCCTATCTGGACTCCCATCTTCCTAGTGGACGGCAGTGGAGAGCATCCAACAGGGCGGCATATGGGAAAGAGCGCTCGGCAATGCCAGGTGCATGGTTCTCCCCATCAGGGGACTGTGACCGGCTGCTGCAAGTTCTCCGAGGCTCAAAGGACCCATGCTCTGCAAATACCTCTGTCCTGATGATTTCTGACCCGGCACAGTTTCGTGGGGGAGCAGGGTTTGCTTCTGTCTGAAAGCAGTGAGATGACGGGGCTTTGATACCCTCGTTTGCCGAGACTGTGACATTTGATGTCCTTCTCTGTGAAAACTCACTGGTGTGTGAACCTCTTGTCCCATTTCTCTCGCTTCTCATACGTGAGCCGAGCACTGGAAAGGCCTGCGGGGAGAGCACGCGTCCTGCCGGATGTTCGCAGAGAGGTCAGGCGTAGCTGCTCCTTGATGGGAGCCTTCATGACATTCCTCAAGGCAGCAGCTGGGGGCTGCAGCTCAGTCTCCAAGGTCACAGAGCCTGGTCACAGCCTTTGCCTTTCATCCCAGCAGGCAGTGTGGCCCAGCAGGAGCCCTCAGCTCAGAATTAGGGGATCCGCTCCATCACCAACCTTGAATGCTCACTGTCCCTCCCTGAGCAGAGTTCCCTCTGCTGTAAGATGGGGGCACTGAATAAAATCACTGGTTTCCAGTCTTTTCCCTCTCAACAGCACTGTAGTTTTCTCTCCTTTCCTGGTGGACAGGAAGTTCGCATTAGCCTTGGTATGTGTCCAGTTAATGAAAGGTGGCAAAGCCCAGGAATGATGTCCTACACACTCTGAGGGACATGAGGCCAAGGAGAAGAGATGATGCATCAGTGGTCAGGCAACTATTTTTATATTATAAACCATCTGCAAGGCGGAAAGTGTATGTCTCCAAGGTTATAGATGACAGAGTATGAAGATTTCTCAAGGTCACCAAGTAGGTGAGGGAAGGGCAGGATGGATGTCCTACTAAGCAAGTGTATGGTGGCAGCCTTAGGATTATTCCAGGCCACACTTCATGGTCACCCAAGGAATCCAACCCTTTGGAGACACAGACAGCTTTTTCAGTTCTACTCCCTTTGTGTGGTTTATATACTGCCCAGCATGTACTAGCTGCTCATTAAATTTTAGTGTTGCACATAGTTGTCATCTCAGAATTTTACTCCTGCCCAGGGCAATGGGTACCATCAGAACTGTTCAGACCTCCAGAGAGATGGCAGAGCTGGAGAAGGAAAGTGGGAAAGACATTCCCTGAGAAAGAGATGAGGAAATAAGCCTCTGTCTTGGCACCAGAGCATCCTTGGGGAGCCCAGCCCTTCCGTTGGCAGGTGTGGCCATTCCCCCATGGGAAGCCACCAGTCCTCCCTGCCCCTGCCTCCATGATTCTACTGGAACAGGGAACATCCACATGCAGGTCTCCAGGTGCTACGCTGGTGTCTCCACCTCCACCTCACCACAAGCCTCTCCAGTCTCCTCCCTGTCCCCGTCCTGTCATTTGCTCATACCTGTCCTGTCATTTGGCCTACACCATAGACATCAGTGTGCTTCGCCCACATGGCAACATCCATGTCTTGATGTGCTTTTTAAGTGACTGCCTGTAGTTTTATTGCTTGAGCCACATCCCTGGAAGCTGCTGAGGGAACCAGGCAGAATGGGGATGTAGGCCACTCCCTCACGGTGGCTTTGCCCCTGAGCTGAGCCCATAGAATCCTGGAGCATCTTTTTGGAGAGACTTTGTGGGGGCTTCATGTCATGTCTCCCACTCATCTCTGAAGGTCACCTTGGCTCCTGTTCACCCACCCTCCAAGCTCCTGCCCTGGAGCTTATACACCTTGCTCCTTCGTACCCAATCACTCTGTCTCTGGCCACGTTGAGTCTGCTAGCTGTGCTGGCACCCCGGGCTGCCTGCTGTGAGTCAGCTCTCCAGGTGTCTGGTTGGAAAGCTGTCACCTCAGCTCTTAGAATGAGCAGGTAGCAGTATGGCCTTAGAATCAGGCAAGGATGTGAGCAGGCAGGAGAGCAACCCATGCAAGGAGCCAGGCAGGTCACCATCCCTAGGCCATCGGCCCCTTGGACACCGACTCTGAGGAGGACACAGTCCAGTAAGACCAAAGGGCTGGGGGAGGGACATGGCCTGGCTGCCAGAAGGGTGGCAGCTACCTGGAAGTGGTCAGTGAGAGCAGTGGGCAGATACAATGAGTTAAATCCCACAGGATCTCACACAGAGAACCTGCAAAGTCATGGAAGCCAAGAGCAGAGAGGTGGCTGGCAGAAGCGGACGTCTTGCTGATGGGGGTGCAGGTTCAGGTGACAGGAGGAATGAGTTTCAGAGACCTCGTTAATAGCTCAGTGGCACTAGTGAGCAGCAGTGTGTGTGTGTTAAATATGATCAGCTCCCTCCCTCCATTCTGGACCTGCAGATGGAGCCAACCTTGGATTGAAAATGTCTGATAATAAACTGCATCTGTGCTAAACACATGCAGTCTTCCTGTTCCCCATCCTTAGTCCCTAAAGAACACAATAGAACTACTTTTTGACATTGCATAAGGGGGTATAGGTCACCGAGAGATGACTTAAAGCATCTGGAAGAGCACTTGGGTCCCGTGCAGATGCTGTGCTGTGTAAGGGGCTGAGGCATCCACAGTTTGGTATCTGATGGGGCCCTGATGCTGGTTCCCCCTCTCTGTGGGTACCAAGGGACAGCTATACTTGAAAATCACCAGGACAGTAGATGTTAAGTGTCCTCACTGCATGCAAACAGGCGCACACACACACAGAGTAGATGTTAAGTGTCCTCACTGCATGCAAACAGGCACACACACACACACACACACACACACACACACACACCCCACATATGCACACTTGCAAACATGTGAAATGATGGTGCACATGGTCATTAGCTCCTCTCACCATGCTGCATGGACACACATTTCAGAGCATCCTATCATACACTTTGACTATACACAGTATCTGTCAAAAATAAGTTTAAAGAAAAGTAATTTGGAGCATATTTTAAAAGAAGCAAAGACTGGGACCAGGCAGTCTGGCCTGCACTTTTCCTCCCAGCCAGGTGGTCAAGGCTACTACTGAGGGCTGCCTGGGTGTCATCTGTTCCACGTGTCTCATGGGGGTAGGGACAGTCCCCACCCCTGGTGGCCTGAGGGCTGAGGATAGCAGGCCTCAGCACCTGGGGTGCCCCACAGCCCCAGGGTGTTCACTCTCAGGGCACTAAGGGCTGCATGTCTCCCACCTTGTCTACCTCCTGCTGTCCACAGTGATGGCTCCAGGGAGACCAGGAGACCCCGAGGGAGACTACTGAGCTCTGGCCCAGGAGAAGCAATATCACTCTGCAAAGAAGGCTGGCAAGGCCAAATGGCATTTCTGAGCCGTGCAGGAACATCCAGCCAAAGCCAGCCATGCATCTTCCTCTGCCTGTCCAGACCCAGACCCAGGCCTTTCAAAGATGCCTCTCCAGGCCCGCAGGAACAGGACCTTTCTCTGGCCACTGCACCCTCCACATGTATTGTCACAATTTGTCCAGAACAGCTGTGCCCACCTACAACTGTGCACATTCCCATCGCTCCCACAGAGGGGCTGAAGCGCCTCCCACAGAGGCGACCTTCCAAGGTTGTGCCCTACCAGGTCTGTGTCATCCTGTGTACAAGTGTGGCATGCATCTGAGTGCCTTCTCCCATGTGTACTTGTTGGGTTCCAAGGTCCCAAGCAAGACCTGGGGTCATAGTTACCTCTTTTTTCTCCAGACCTGGTGAATTAAGAATGCCCAGAAAATGTCTGATTAGGGTAATAGACCTATGACCATGAGGCTCTTTGGCAGCAGAAAACCCTGACATCTTCCACCCTGGCTTCCGTGCAATGCGGGGATTTCCTCATCTACATGCTCAGCTGTTCGTTCTTATCTCCAGCAAGGTTGCTCACCCCAAGCTGGACTCTCAGCAGGAAGGAAGAAGTTCTGCTGTTCACAGTGACGGTCTCCACTGCCAGGCCAGCACTGATCTCTGGGAAGCTCCTTAGAACAGAAATTTGTAGCAGGTTCCCATTTGCTGTCAGAATTCAGTTCTGCATGGAACTGAGGACACCTTGCTGTGGCTACCAGTCATTTCCTGCCTGGGAACTTTGAGTGGCTTCCAGCCAAAGAGCAATGAATAATAAAACACCCACTCTGGGAACTCAGTGGGCCCCATGCCTAGAGGCATTCCTGCTGGGAAGCCCACATAGCCCTTCCCTTCATAACCCCTGGGCCTTTTCACATGCCGTGTGCTTCACGGGAGGACGTTCTGCTTCCTTCTAGCCTCCCAGGCCAATAACAGCACAAAATACCTGTTGAAAGAGAAACTCTCGCTATGAACAGCATCCTCCTCTCCTCCCTTCATGAAGTTCTCTGACCCCTGCATTTGGATTTACATCTGTGCCTAGTATGGGACATGAACTTAACCATGAAGGCAGTTGTACCATGTCTTCTGGATTTCCCCAGAGCAATAGGTTCAGTCAACATGAGGGCAAATCCTGGCCCAGATATCTGGGCTGGATGGTCATCCCTTAGGTTTCAACTTCACTGCCTCTGACTGCTGAGAACAACCTCACCATGGCTAGACCCAGGGCAATGAGTACAATTATTGATTAGCAATGTCTACTGTGGGCAGGCATGGGGATGGTGCATGCATGCCACATATTTGCCATCTCCACTACAACCCATTTGCCATAGTCTGCCTGCCTGCCTCTCTCTCTCTCTCTCTCTTTCTCTCTCTCTCTCTCTCTCTCTCTGAAGTACATAGGATTGAACCCAGTACTAGTATTGAACTATACCCCCAAACTTTTTTATTTTTTCTTTTGAGACAGAGTCTTACTAATTTGCCCAGCCTGGGATGGAATTTATAATCCTCCTGCCTCAGCCTCCCAGAATGCTTTGGTTACAAGTGTGCACCACTACACCTGGTTCAGTACCTAAATTTTATAGACTAGGAATCCAAGGCTAGGAGTAAAGAATGTTAGGGTGAGCATGCAGGAACTTCAGGCCAAGTCAGAAGGGGACTCAGGTGTCCTATCCTTCAGTGCAGTAAGTTCCCCACCTGGCCTGCTAGTTGGGGCTCTGTGTCCATCTGGAAGCATCCCTTTTGATGTGCTGCAGACTGCGCAGCTGTGGGCACCATGAACTATGCCTTGGGTGCTCACTGGGCCATGTAGTGTGTGGAGAGCCAGTGTGTGATGGTGAAAACAGGGAGGGAACTCCCTGCTCTCCTGGACCCTCCATCCATGTGGCAAGTGTCACAGTGCACTAAGAGGTCTGCATCACTCCACCTGTGGGCAGACAGATGAAGTGGTGCCCTCACTTTGCCCTGCTATTCCTCCTCCATCTCCCCCAGAAAGTCCTGCAACCCCAGAGGGCACAAAGCATAGCCAGAAGCTCTTCCTGCCCTGTACCTTAGACCTGACTCTGTGGTTAGGAAAGGTGTGAAGGTGGCTGTAGGGCTGGGGGAGGCATTCTGCACCTAGGGCCTGAGGTAGATTTGCCAACTGAGACCTGCAGTGGGTCCTGGCCAGGAGCTGTCCTGGGGACCAGGATGCCACAGCCCTGCCTGTGGAAGCAGCTCAGGCTTCCTGCCTCAGTGTCTAACAGCCAAAGTGAGAAGGTACCGTAGCCCAAGGGTCACTTAGAAAAAGATAGGGCATGATATGGACTACCACCATGGCTTGGGATGCCTCTAGCATGGGGGGTGTGGAAGCCAGGGGGCTAAACCTCCTGTGCTAAATGAGCAGCCAACCATACTGTCTGGGTGCCAGCAACACCCAGGAGAGAAGCGAGTGGGGAGGCCTGGGCCTAAATGGAGCCCAAGTCTTGGGACGGCCTGGGGAAAGTTCATCCTTGCTCTGAACCTTTTGCTAAAGGAGGCTCAGGTGGGGCTGGCTAAGAGGGAGACGTGTGCAGCCCCCGGATTCTCCTGTGTCAGGCGTGGAGGTCACCCACCACATGCCCGGGGCCAGCCAGCGGCCTTCACCCTGCCCGCCCTGCAACCCCCTGTGCCACCTCCTGGACAGAGGCCCTGCCACAGTGACCTGCAGCTGCTCGCACGGAGGGGCCGCCAGGGTCAGCCTGCACACCCAAACTCCTGCTCAGGCCGAGCGGCTCTCGCCCTTCATCCCAGTAACTCCCTGGCAGGCCAGTGGACCCCAGGGCCAGCTGCCCAGGGAAGAACTTGGGCTCAGGGCGAGAAGCCCAACACAAGTCTCCAGGGCCTTCCCATAGCTGTCCCCTGCCCTGCCCCCTCCTGGCCCATTAGCATTTAAATATATCCAGTGTGTCCCCCCAAAGCCCTCGCCCCATTGAAGCCACCAGGCCAGACTCCCTGGCTCATAAAGGCCATACTGTATTCCTGCGCCTGCGCAGCATTAGCGGGGAAGGGGCCAGGGCGCCTAGCAACCCAGGGGCGGCTGAGAAAGGGCTGGGGAGGAAGTGATTTTCACGTAATTATTCACTCCCACAAAAGCGTTGTCAGGTACACACTGGAAACACAGCTGGTTTATTATTCTCCTAACCTACTTTTAATCTTTTGAGAATCTCTCCCAATATAAAAGGCAAGAAGAAAGAACTTAAGTCAGCCATTTTCTGCCGGGCCATATAAGTTATGTTTTTGCCTCCATAGAAGGCTCCACTTACAAGAGTTGTGGGGGTGTCTGTCTGTCTGTCTGTCTGTCTGTCTTTTTAAAAAGTGACAGAAAGGACTGTGGGTTGTGGGCCCCAGAAGGGCTTCTGGATCCCAAAGCCTCACGTGCTGCTGGATTGGTGCTTTCTGTGCCTTGGGAAGCCAGGAGCTGCAGGCAGCCGAGGCTTTCCCAGGAGGCAGTGCACCTGCTGCAGCGTTGGGCACTGTGCATTTGATGGCCTCAGAACCTACACTGGCTGCCAGGTGCGGAGGGAGCCTGGCAAGTGGGAACCAGTACCAGTAGGAAGCCTCAGCCTCCCAAGAGCACCCGACTAAGGAGATGGAATCAGCCACCCTACTCACACTTTACAGTCCCTACATCTTTTTTCCATGGACAAGGAAGGGGAGGATCAGAGAGGTGAAGAAGTTTGTCCAAGATTGCACAGCAAGTAAGGAAGTGGAAGAACAAGGCTCCGCCCCTTCTCATTCAGCCCCTGCAGGGCTCAGCCTGGGGTGCCTGAGGAAAATTGTTGAATTGAATTTAGTCCCCTTCTGCTTGGAATTTTCTCCTCTGTGCAGTCAGGTTCTGGGGAGGGTTCTCAAATTCCTTTCTTCCTGAGCCCAAAGCGGCTATGCATGGCCAATGTGCCTGTCTTTATTTATTTATTTTCTGCAATAGGATCTCACTATGTAGACCAAGTTCCTGCCTCAGCCTCCGGAGTGCTGGGATTATAGGTGTGTGTCACCATACCTGGCTCTATGTGCCTCTCTTGAAACTAACTCGAGCTGGTCCTCCCCTCTTGGCTGCTGGCTCCTGTACAGAGGAGATAATAAAGCAGGACAGCAAGGGTGTGTTGAGTTTAATACTTGCAAAGCACTTCACAAGGCTTGTGTGTGGCCCCAGGGTTTGGCGGATGTCATTGTGAAGATCAGTGTCACCACCAGCACAGCTCCTCTTACTCTTGCTTCTGTGGCAGGACAGAGCAATGTGTCCAGCACAGCCCTGCCCTGACTCTGGCTCTATAGGATGTCTTAGGGGGCCATCTTCCTGTAGCCTGTTTCATTTTAGAAAGCCAGACCTCCTCCACCGCCTCTCTCCTGCTGCCAGGACAGACAGGACAGGTCCTCCCCAAATGTGGGCACTTTGCAAGCAGGAGTTATGAGATGTTGGTTTCTGCCATGACAGGACTGTGACTGCCACATGGCAGATGCTCCCTGCATGGTTCTAGTGGAGCAGAGAGGAGAGTCTCTTTCTCTCCAGAATTTTGTGGTGCTTATGGATTGAACCCAGGACCATCACACTGAACTATATCACCAACCCATTTTTAGTTTTCATTTTGAAACAGTCGCTTGACAGATTGCCCAGGTATGGCTCTCACTTTTGATCCTCCTGCCTCAGCCTCCCAGAGTGCTGTGATTACAGCCATTTGCCACCACGTTGAATGGGGACATCCTGGGAAGGGTTGAGCTCCTGGGTCCTCTCCTGGGTACTCTTCACGCTCATAGGATCCAAGCACTGTCCCCAGCACTGACTCGTGCATGTTCCCTACGTCACCTTTCAGATGCTAGCCACAGACTCACCACACCCCAATAGGAAAAGTAATTCCTCTCCTAGAGGCAGGAGACAAACCTAATGCTTTCTCCCTCAAATGTGCACTTCATGGAAGGGGGATGGTGTATGGGTGCATCCAGACAGAATGTGGGGAGAAGGCTCCCCTCCTCTGTGAACTCCCAGGTCCCCAGGAAAGCTCTGATTGGCCTGGCTTTCTGGACCCAACCCCTCTCCCAAGCACGTCTGCTTGGGGATATCAGAGCACTGTGACCCAACGGAGATGGATGGGCATGGGGTAGGGAAAACCAGCAGCTGTCCACTGCATGACAGCGTCTGGTCCTGCCTGGGAGCCGGTTTTCTGCTCTTCCAGGCGCTTCTTGTTACCTTGACCTGCGCATACCCAGGGACAGAATGCCCACTGCAAAGACATTAGCAAGAGGAGTGGCCAGCCCAAGGCGCAGTGCCCTCTCCAGCTCCTTCCCTGTGGGTCACTCTTCAGAGTTTGCTTTGCTGCATGGTTCCCTGCCCTTAGTGAGTAGAAAGGGGAATTTTCTGGGATAGAAAGTGGGGAAACTGAGGCATGGCCAGAGGAATTAAAAATATATCTGTTTCTATCCTGAATCTTCAAGACAGAAGACTTACTATAGACTTTCCTTGGTGACTGGGAGCTGAGTTCAGAGAGCACCAAAAAGTGCCAGGAAAGCCACTGTGACTCATGGGGCGTGATCTCCTGCCACAGCAGTTTTTTATCCTTGGGGACTTGGGGACTCAGAAAGTAGCTACCACGTGCACTGCATGGGAAGCAGAGGAACCTGTTCTGGAAGCTGATCAGGACTCTGAGCCCCGGGGTCTCTCCTGGGTGCTCAGCACAGCCATGGTCTTTGTCCTGGGGAAGGAGCCCGGGCTTAGGCTGAGCCTCCCAGGCCTCAGGGGCGACACTTGCACCTCTGTGGGCCTTTACCCATCATGTGAGTCTTCCCAGGGTCCTGGTGGGAACTTCGTTCCCGCTTTGCAGATGATGGCCCTGAACCTTGGAGAGGTTAAGCGACTGTTCCCACATCACGCAGCTCAGCTGGGGACCTCTATATCAAGATTCAGGTTGTCCAGTGAGCTGTTTATTCTCTAGAACCTCCAGGAAACCCTGGAATTCACTGAGGCCTTTTGTAGGGAATGAAGCATGCGTCAAGGACAGAGTAGCTTTAAAAATAGCTCCTTAGTAAGGTATGGTGCTGCACCCCTCTAATCCTAGCCCTCAGGAGGCTGAAGCAGGAGGTTTGCTGAGAGTGCCAGGCCGGCCTGGGCTGCATGGTAAGTTCAAAGCTGGTCTGAACTACATAGCAAACCCCTGTCTCCAATCAATAAATAAATAAGTAAATAATAAAGTATGGAAGTGAAAGAACCCTGAAAAGGTAGGAAGTCTGGTGGTCACTGTGTGATGTCCCTTTGGAGGCTGGAGGACCTGGGAGAGCAAGCCCCTCCCTCACCACTCTGACTGCCTCTCTTCTCCTGCTGCGCTGTGCCTTCTAGGTGTGGGTGGACGCTGGGACGCAGATCTTCTTCTCCTATGCCATCTGCCTGGGCTGCCTGACTGCCCTGGGCAGCTACAACAACTACAACAACAACTGCTACAGGTGAGAGCCCTGGGCTGCCACTTCTGCCCTTCCCACTTCCCTGCTGCACCACCAGCACCCACCAGCCTGCAGGTCCAGGAAGGCACAGGCTACCCAGCTGGCCTCTCACCGCCCCGGGTCAGAGGAGCAACTCAAGCCGGGGAAATAAGGCCCAGCATGGGCTGCAGGCGCCAAGCATGTCCTGCCCCAGGGTATCAGCCTCTGCCCCCTTGCATGGTTCACAGGCACCCTGGAGGGAGAAAGGCCGTGCCAGGGCCACGAAGCTGATAACTGGTACAACCCCTGCCACCCCTCCTCCAGCACTGAGCTCTTGTTCTTCAGCCTCACGTCCTTCCCCTGCCCTGCCTGCAGGGTCCTCTTCCTGCCTGCCAGGGACGGCTGTGTCCTTCCTAGATGGTGGCTGAGGCTTGTTGTCAACCCCCACGTGTGGAGCAGTTGCCCCCTCCCTGCCATGCTTGTGATAAACACCGGCCTCTGCCACTCCCTGCAGGCAGGGATTCTCTCTCCCTGTCCTCTCAGTGGGAGACAGCAGACGCACCAGGTGACATGGTAGCATCACAGGGCCACGAGCATTCTGCATCTAAAGTGCTCTGCATGCTGACCTTCCTGATGCAGAGAAGGGGGTTCACCCTCCTGCTGGCCCAGCTTCCTGCTGACTTCAAAGTGCTTATTACATAAGCCAGCTGGTTAGGGAGGTGGGGGAGGGACGGGTGACCCAGCTGCAAGCTACATGGGATTGGGGTGCACTTGGTAGACAGGTGAATCACAGGCAAGAGGGGACCTCAGGTCCCTCTGCCTCTCTGTCCTCTGTGTCCCTCTGGGATATGAAGAAGTCACTTGAGAGGCCTCTGTGGGAAGATGGGGATTATGTGATGAGACATACTCATTTTTACTTGGGCAGTAGCCCGCACAATTATCCAAAGGTGAAACTTTGGGAGTCTTTGTTCCTAAATATTGTTTGCATTCAGCTCCCAGATAGGGCATCTGGGACAGTTGGAACAGGTGACTCCTGTCTCTGGACCTTGGGTCTGGTGGGTCCTCACACAGGGTGACACATGGCATGTCCTTAAAGAGCAGAGCAGGAGGATGGCAAAACACAGTCCCTGCAGAGGACGCTTTTCCCTCCCCTGGGAGCAGAGGAAATTCAGGTTTGCAGGTGACATCCCCAGGTCCATCAGCTCAGCCCACATCCACAGTGCCAGAAATGACCTTTAAAGGAACCATATTTGCCATCCACAATGCTGCGTAACAAACAGCCCCAGGCCTCAGGTTCTGACCACTGAGCATATTTGCCTTTATGGTTCCCAAAGCAACTGGTCAGCAGGGGACACTTTCCTGCAGCTGGGGGCCGGGTGGGGTTGGCCCCAGGTCCAGCTCAGCCCCACTGTGTGCCCACATGGGGTCCAGGCTGATGGATGGCAATGCCTGGGGGACATTGTTCTCATGGAAACTCACAGAAATAGTGTCACATCTGCTTAGTGTCCTTGTCCAGAGCAAGCTGCATGGCTGAGCCCGAGTCAGCAGGGTAGGAAATATGCTCCATCCCGGGAAGGAGGCAGGGAAGCAACTCATTACTAAGAAACAAGTCCATCTTCGCAAGGCCCACAGGACTGGAATCCAGACACCTCTTCTGCAATAGGGGAGACCTGGCCCAGAGGGCAATAGTGGGGGAGGGATGAGAGGAAAAGCAAGGCTCCTTACACCCATCCAGTGCTCCTCCAATGTGCCCTCACTGCTAGGCTCACTGCACGGTGGCAGGGTCACTCTGTTAGCATAATCTTTGGCCACATTACAGACATGGTATGGGAGGAGAGGCAGTGAGGTGGCTGTGTTTAAATCAGCCCAGTCCCAGCTGCTGGTGGAAGAGGCGCTAGGCGAGGGGAGCAGGGAGACAGGCTTGGCACTGGGTATAGAGGAGCTGCTGGCAGCAGTGTGGCCAGAATGGTATCTTCATAGTCTCAACCCAGCTGCTGCAGCTCCAGGCACAACACAGCCATTCCCTAGCAGAGACGCAGCCCTGTCCCACACCAAAGCCTGCCCCTCTGTCCTGCCGGCTGCTGCCACTGGGAGTCTTACCCCTCTCCTCCAGCTTTTTCCCCTTCCAAGGGACCAGAAGAGAAAAGATGACCTCCTCCCCCATCCTTACTAGCTCTGCACCTCCATGTGCCAGCTGCCCAAACCCACACCCTTCAGTGCTCTGACCCATGACCGCCTTGTCTTCTGCAAGCCAGGAGAAGCTGTGTCACCCCCAGCTGGGCACCCAGCCTCTCTGAACCACCAGAGCCTCACCTGCACCTGCTCTCCTGGGACAGCCATGGCACCTAGCAGGGGCCGTCTCAGTCTTTTGCTGCCTCATGCGCCCTGAGTGAGCCCTGTCTCTGTTCCTGCAGGGACTGCATCATGCTCTGTTGCCTCAACAGCGGCACCAGCTTCGTGGCCGGCTTTGCCATCTTCTCAGTCTTGGGCTTTATGGCTTACGAACAAGGTGTGCCCATTGCCGAGGTGGCTGAGTCTGGTGAGTGGCTGGAGCTGGGGAGGTGGGAGGCCGGGAGGCCTGGGATACGTGTGTCCTGGGTGCAGGTCTCAAGTCCCATTGGCCTGGGAGGGAGGCCAGACCCCTTCCTGCTGAGAACACAGCCCCACCTCATCCCCCAGTCCTGCCTTCTCCTGGCACACTCACCTGTACTGCAGTGAGCCCTTTGCTGGCCTGTCCACTTCAGTTCATGCTGACTGTGCAGCGTGGTGTTGTCACAGCACTGCCCTGTTCATTGCCCACCCACCCCTCCCCCATGCTACTCTGTACCCCATGAGATCGGTTTTGCATTCCTCCCTCCACCCCAGGGCCTTTGCACCTGCAGTTCCTGCTACCTCATTCCACCATAGGTGATTTGATATGCTTATATCATGCCCACTGCAGGCAGGGTACCCATGTGAAAGGGTGAGAAGTGTTCCCTTGATTATATGGTGCCTGCCTGTGTCTTGGGAAGAAACTGCGCCCATGCATGAGAAAGTGGGAGAACAGTTGGTGCTCATTTGGCAGTAGGGTGAGGCTGCGGGCAGATAAGTGCTGTCAGTGTCCCGCTGTCCAGTGGCACAGGACATCTGCCAAAAGCAGCCCTGGGTGCTCAGCTCCTCGGCTCTTGTCTGCTCCTTTGCCAAGCAGCACCTGTGCCAGCTCTGTAGGAGGGATGAGGACACTCAGCTCTGCAGGGTCCAGCTAGGCGTCATGTGTCAGAGCCTGAGATGGCGCTGTGTGGAACAGGGCCCGAGCAGACCCATGGATGCCAAGATGGTGCCACACAGGAGCTGTCCCCATGTTCTCCCTCATGGGCCTCAACTCTGCCTTACAAGTGGCACTTTTCACAGGGTGTGGTGGCACTTATCTGTAAGCTCAGCGCTCGGTGCTCGAGAGCCTGAAGCAGGAGGGTCGCCACGAGTTTAAAGCCAGCCCCGGCTACATGCAAGACCCTGTCTCAAACCAAGAGAGAAGTGACACTTTTACCACCCCCACTTCACAGATGAGGAAACCAAGGCTGAGAGAGCTGAGGTCACTTACCCAAGGTCACACAGGCTGTGAGTGACAGAGCTGGCCATCTGGCTGTGGCTGAGGCACTAGGCACCTCTCACTGCACCCTACCCTGACATCTGATCGCTGTCGCACCCGTTTCTGTTGTTATTTCCACAGGAGAGGTGAATATCCAGAGGAGCCTTGTTAAAAAGAGACAGAACCCTCAAACAGCAGATCTTATTAGGCTTTTATTTCCTTTTTTTCAAACTGAAATACCCATCATAGAAAAATGCAGAGCTGTTGACAAAGGAGAAAGTCCAACCCAAACCCAATGCTACACTTTGGGGTGGTTCCGTAAGGGCTCCGATGCATAGGTGGCTGGGGCGGGTGGGCCAGAGCCCGCCATTTCCAGCAGAGAGCAGCTTCCTGCTTGGTCAGGCCAGGTCCACCATGAGTTTCAGCACCACATGGCCTCCCAAGGACAGACACATGGGGTGGATCTTCTTTATCCACTCATCAGGCCCAGCTGTCTCAGCTTCCATGCCCTGTACCCCATGCAGTTTTCCTGGCATCTCTGCAAGGTCGGGTGTCAGGTGTTCTGCCCCTGGCTGCACATGCAGTGTCCTGGGCTTCACAACCAGGCTCCTATTCATACAGCAGCCCTGGGTTTTCCAATGCCTTGTCCCAGATGAAGACCCCATAGCTGAAAGATGTGAGGTGATTCACCCAAAGTCACACAGCCTGTAAGTGACACAATCGGATCTCTTCCTTGCCTGCCTGTCACTTCCTGTATCAAACAGGAGAACCTGGTCTGCAGCCCTGGTTGGTGGAGCAGGGCAAGACTCTCTTGAAGTTCTCGCTACTGAGAGCTAGTGCTGATTTCAGTGTGGCTGCCTCGCCTTCCTCAGGGAACCTGGCTCACTTTCTGAGGAAGGGGTTTTGGAACATACTGTAGTGAAATAGCTATCAGCATGTTTCACAGGCTGTCCTGGAAGCCTCTGAGACTAAGCCTGGAGGAGAAGGCACCCTGCAAAATAAAAAGGTGGACTTAAAAAGCCAATACAGGAAATACAGTTAAATAAAGTGCAGACAGTGTCTTGCTCCCAGCCCACTGCCCATGGTCTGCTGAACTCCTTTCTAGTCCTGTCCTGGGGAAGGTGTTTATACAGCTTGAGGCCAGGTCTTGTGTTTCTAACTAATCTGATCATCTCAACCTTCTAACTGAATATTTGGTCCATTTGCATTTTTAAATTATTGACATGACTCAGTCCTAAAGTCTGTGTCAAGGCAGAGAGTGTCAGAATGCTAACCAGAAGTAGGCAGCGTCAGATGCGTGGCAAAAGGGCAAAGTGATATGTTACCAATTCTAAGTAGACTTTGGCAAATTGCAGATGTGTGTTGTTGGTCCAGCTCCCTAAAAACTAAAGAGGTAGAGCTAGAAAGCCAATACATGAAATAAATATGAAAAAAATATTGTTTAGCCCAAAGGAAGGCAGTAAAAGTACAGCAGAGTAAAGCAAAGCAAAATTAACAAAATGATGAGGTCAAAAAGGAAACAAATACAAAACAGTAAACTTAAACTCACTAAACCAATGATTATATTAAATGCAAATGGACCATATATGTCCATTAAAAGGCAGAGATTATCAGACTGAGTTAAAAACCAAGACCCAACTGTAAAATGTCTAAAAGAAATGCATTTTAAATTAAAGATACAAATAGATAAAATGTTTTTTAAAATGGAAAAAAGAAGAAGTAAGGAAAACCATAAGCATAAAAAATCGGCTAGGCTATATTAGCATGAGACAAAGTACACGTCAAGTCAAAGAGAATTGCTACAGATAAAGAGGACAATTGAAGAGGTTGGGCACGGTAGTGCACACCTGTAATTCTAGCACTTGAGAGGTTGAGGCAGGAGGATCTCTGTGAATTTGAAGCCAGCCTGGGTGATACAGCAAGACTCTCTCTCTCTCTCTCTCTCTCTCTCTCTCTCTCTCTCTTTCTCTCTTTCTCTCTTTCTCTTTCTCTCAAAAAAGGAACAATTAATTGGGGAGATCTAACAGTTCTAAATGCTTTTGCACTAGACAGCAAAGTCTTAAATGTAGTTAAAACTGATGGAACTAAAGGGGGAAATAGACAAATCCACAAGCATGGTTGACAGCTAACTTCTGTCTCACTTATAATAGAACAGCTGCACAAAATATCAGTAAAGATACAGAAACCTATGCAACACTGTCAACCATATTACTTGACATTTATAGAACTTTGCAAAGTACATTTTTGTCAAAGTGAATGTGGAACATTCACCAAGGTGGACCATACAGCGGGCGATAAAATAAATCTCAGTGTATTCAAAAGATTGAAACTGTACAGAGTATGTCCTGTTTCACTACTGAGTGAAATTAGAAATCCATAACAAAAGGATATCTGGAAAACCCCCAAATATGTTCTAGTTAAGTAACATACTTCTAAATAGCCTAGAGTTCAAAGAAGAAAATATTTCAAGCAAATTGTAATATAAACACAATGTGTTTTTGTGGACAATAACACAGTTAAACTAGGGAGTTTCTAGAATACCCAATAGCATAAAAACGAACTTTGAGAAAAGTCCAATCCATGTAGTTACTGCAGAAAGTCATGCCCAAGGACCTGGGTTCCCTGCCAGGACAGAAGGGTGTAATCTACTGTGACCATAGAGAATGTATTCCAGGAATGATGCAAGGTTGGTTTGGTGGTAGGAAGCCCATTAATATTTTACATGATATTCACAGATCTAACAAGAAATCATAAGATGATTTTATCTCCTTCAATGCAGAAAAGCCTTTGTCAAAGTTTAAGACCTATCTACAATTAAAAATAATCAAGCTAATAGGATTTGACAGGTATTTTTAAGTACTGTCTGTGTAAACATCTAAAAAAGCAAATATCAATGATATTCTGCCCACGTATAAGACAGAAGGGGATATAGGAAACTAAGTCCACTAATAGAAATAGAAGGGTGAACCAGAAACAGAGCACAGTTACCTTTCTGAAGCGTACAGAAAGGGGCTGGAGGGGAGGGACGGAAATGAGGTACTAAGATGGCTCGGAAGCAGCACCTCTACCCTATGCTGTGGGTTTATATTTTTCAGTACTGAGATTGAGCCCAGGGCTTCACACATGCTCCGCAAATGCTCCACCACTCAGCTACATCCCTTTATTTTTATTTTTATTTCTATTTCTATTTTTACTTTTTATTTTGAGGACAGGGTATCACTAAATTGCCCAGATTGGCCTTGAGTATTCAATCCTCCTACCTTAGCCTACCAAGGAGCTGGTATTACTGGCAGGCAACACTGCCCCACTCCTGGTGTATCTTTTTTGTTAGCCTTGACTCTTGATATCTCTTACAAACCACCCAGAAGAAATAAACCATTATGGGGGGGGGGAGGGATGCAAACAGTACCAGATGGACCTCACTATTGCAAATGATTGATGACTGATGTAGCCACACTTCAGGGGATGGGGAAGAAAATACTAAGGAACTGTGTTGAGGGGGAACTATAAATTGGAAGACACAAGTTATTGTGCTTGTGTTAGTACAGCAGTGGAGGTTAGCAATTCTGCAATTCTGCATATGAAGATTAGACAGAGATCAATATAATGTAGGTCATTAGAGTCACATGTTTCATTGTCTGAGAATGTATTTAGAAATAAGGAAAACAGCAGAATGAACTCTGTTGCAGGCAGAAGTCTTAACATATTGGAACTTACTGTTGTAAGATACATGTTGACTGGGAAATCCCCATGTGTGAGTAGATAGATTTCCCCCATGCTGTGAGCTAGAGGGCCCACAAGCCCTGACACCCCACCGCCATCCTATGGGCAGAGCCATACCAGCACCCAGGTCTTGATTTCCAGGCACATTTGTCTATCAGAAAAGCCAGGGTTCCTTGGAGCAGTGGATTCCAGTGCTGGGCAGGACAAGAGAAAGCTAGAACATGTATGTGGTGCCAGAGAATAAAGACTTGCTCAGAAAAGGTGTGAAGGCATCAGAGGACCCAGGGCCAGCCAGAAGGATCCCTGGTGACCAAAGCCAGGCAGCTCAAGCAGCTGATAAATAATGATGGCATCAGATGGTGACCCACAGAACAATTGAACATCCAGGAATGTGCTGATGGGGACATACAGTTGGGAAATGGTGGGGAGCCGCACCTCACAGGAGACTGTAGCTAATGAACATAGCAGGAATGAGAGAAATACCAGATCACCATCAGCCGAACACCAAATAGTAAGAGTGGATGCCAAGGTCCGTGGATACAAGACCGAGCAGGAGCAGCACATTGTCATTATCTCCGAGTACTCCCCGCTGAGGACTGGGAAACTGCAAGACCAAAACTGTGACTTTTCAAAGGCAAAAGCTGGCAGACTGATGCCTCCTTGGCCAGGTGACTGAGGCAGACATCACCAATGATATGGCTGACCTATGTGTACCCCTGATGTGATGCTGAGGACGCCACATACTTTGTGATTTCCTGGCCTCAGGCAGTCCTGAGAAGACTTCAGCCAGATGCTCGTGAGGAGACACTTGGCAAAACAGTGACCTGTACCCATCAATGTCAAGCTTGTGAAAGACTGGAAAGGGTGGAGGAACTGGTACAGACCAGAGGAAGATAAAGAACTACAGCCTTCGAGGGTGCCATGGAATTGTGCCCCTGGTAATGAAACAGAAAGAAAAGACATAAGGAGAAAAGAGAAACAAATTCCAGCAGTTACTGTCCAGAATAAACAGGAGAATGGAGGTGGAGAAATAGCAGAAGAACAACATGGAAGGGATGAGGGAAATTCTGGTTGTGTAGACACTTTCTTAGAACTCATTAACTGTGTACTCCAAATGGGCTGTTACAGTGTGCAAACTATGCTTTCATAAAGCTGCTCTCAAATGTGCACTGCCTATTCCGCAGCATCTCATCAAATTCTCAAAACCACTTTTTTAGAATCTATCTCCATTATCAGCTAAGAAAACAGGTGTCAAACACAGCAAGTAGCCAATCAGGATTTGAACCTAGGTCATCTGGCTCGAAGGCCTGTGTGCTGACCACAGACGACAGAGGCTTGGCAGGACCGCATCTCCCCATGCACAGAGCCCTCGCTGTGCCTTGCCTGGCCATGGGCAGCCCCTCCAAACCTCTGGGAAGGCCTGGGAATCTACATTTTGAGGATCACCACATCCACCACTAGAGCAGTAGACAAGGCCACTCAGGGGATGGTCCTTGTGCCATATCCACCCTGAGTTTGAATCCCAGCCCTTCCAGACCCTCATTTGTCTCTCTCTGAGGCACAGTGCTGTCTCAGGATACTGCAAGATTCCTGTGACCCGAGCAGGTGTTAGGCACCACCTGGTACCTGGCACCGAGAGCACCTCCATGGGTGAACCCCACCCCAACACCCAGATGCACTTTCTCCTCCCTATAGGGCCTGGCCTGGCCTTCATTGCCTACCCCAAGGCTGTCACAATGATGCCTCTGTCCCCACTGTGGGCGACTCTGTTCTTCATGATGCTCATCTTCCTGGGTCTGGACAGCCAGGTAAGGGGAACAAGAGGGTAACAGGGAGTGGGCACTGCTGACAGGAGAGCCCAGCTCAGGTGAGCTCTTCCCTGCCATCTTCTAGCAGCCCGTCACCCATGGAGCAGCTCCTCAGTCCCCACCCATAGGATGGGGTCCCTTTGAGTCTTCCCACTGTTCCTCACTGGGAATTCCCAGTTTCCTGTTTAAGTTTGTTCTGTTATTTTTATGTCTTCAGTGCTTCCATTCTGCTAACTAATTCCTGCCCTGGCAAAGTGGCTCCCCTAAAGGGAGCCAGCTGCTATGGTGCTATGTGTCCCTGTACCAACCCCAGCATCGAGACCACCTCTTCTTTCTACTTCTGCTGCTGTGCTAGGGTTCCCTTGGCACCACACATCTGCCCCTGCCCTCACCATGTGGCACCCGAAGGAGGGGGTCCCTAGCACAGGTGCACAAGATACAGCATTGTCCTGTGTGTCCCCACCCTCATCTCCACCCAACACCCTCCTGACTTGCCCTCCCCAGAGCTCCCCAGCCTGAGTCTAGGGGCCATCATGTACCCAGCACCCCAGACTCTGCCCTCTGCCTATGCAGGTGAGAGGCCCGATGACCTTGAGGGAGTCACTCAGCACATACGTCCCATGACTCTGTGCCTGTCAACCACCCATCCGATTCCTCCCGCTCTGCCCAGCCCCAGGAGCCGCTAAGCTAAGCCAGGAGGCACCGGGTGTTTCTGCTGATAATCTTGCTCCCATTGTTGCAGGCAGAGGCCTCGGGATCAGGGGTGACAGCTGGTGCGTGACAGGATGAGCCTGGCAGAGGAGGAGGAGGAGGAGGGGAAGGTGGAGGAGGTGGCAGCTGCTGCAGCCAGGTCTGGCTCATTTACTATGTGCCTGGCCCGTGTGCCCAGCATACTGTTACCATGGTCATGCAGGCTGAGCTGCCCACTGTGCACAGGTGTGGACTCAGAGGCTGAGCAGTGGCACCATGCTGTCTCATGTCCACCCCAAGAGTTGCTCCCAGGTCCCACTCCCTGTTCTAGGGACCTGGAGAAAGAAGAACAAGGCCACCCTTGCCTTGTGACAGAGGCCAGGCAGCCTGGGCTTTGCAGTCCCAGAGTTTGGCCCTGGAGCTTGGTTTTGTTCCAGTGCCAAGGATCTTGAAGCCATATGTGGCTCCAGGGGCATCACTCCACGGGTTTTGTCTACATGGGAAGGATGCAAATCCTTTTTCTGAGGGGATAGAAGTGAATCATCTAGGATAAGGAGTCTAGCGGCATGGCGACCAAGAAAACCCTTAGCTCCTGCCCCACACATCTTGGTGCCAGTGGGCACAGGAGGAGGGGGGATGCCAGGTGGAGTCACTAAGTCAGTAAGCAGTGACAGCACGTAGCAAGCACTGGCATTGCTGTTAGCAATACAGTGGAACCCGAAATTTATGGGGGTGATGTTCCTAGAGCACCCTCACATTGTGAAAAACTACAAATTTCAAGCATGGTCAGAAAATACCTATAAAGGCCTACTTTCATAGTTTAAACCCTAAATATGCTGTGTTTCCTGCAGCTATGTAATTTAATAAAATACTGTATTAATAAACCTGTGGAAGGTTGGGGCATTTTGGTGGCATCTTAGAGATCTTAGGGCTTCAAGAAGAACAAAACTGAGAACACCAGCCATAGCTACGTGTGGTCTACACGAGGACACTGGTGTGTCTGGGAGATGGGTTATGGGGAGCAGCCAATCAGCAGCAAGGAGAACTGAATAGCACTCTTGGATTGGCCACTGGCAAACCTCCCACCAAAAAAAAAAAAAAAATTACAGAGGATACAGTGTTTGCAGTTTCACAATTAGTCAGGTTCTAAGGAAAAATCCACAAGTGACTAAGACCTCAAACTCTGAACTGTGACTTTGTGGGGGTACTGTAGCATTAGTAGGAGCAGTCATCCTGCATCTTGCACTGGAAACTAGAAACATGAAATCAAAACAGCCCCTGCCCCCATGACCTCTCCTTCTTGCACGTTGTTAGATATAGCCAAGCCAGGACCCCTGGGTAAGGAAGAGAGGCAAGGCCTTCTCTGTGAGCCAGTGGGAAGCAGAAATGGTTATGAGATCTGCTCTTGGGGCCATGAAAACCCAGAGAAGGGGCTTCTTGCTATGTTGGGACATTTGGGAAGTAGGATGTTCCACACTGGAATTCAGATGCTCAGCAGCTCAAACTCAACCATCGGTGCCTGCCCCCCTTGACCAGAGCCCAGGACCCACCCATCAGAAACAGAGTGCTGGGTGTTGCAGTGCCACTGACTGCCCTCACCTAGCAAGGGACACCTGCCCAGGAGGAGCAGGGACAGGGAACTGACACAGTCCCAGAGCCTGCTGCCAGCAGAGCACTGAGCCAGGAACAGCAACATGGGCTCCTGATTTTCTTCTCTGGTCTCACTTCAGTCCCTACCCTGCGCCAGGTCCAGCAGGAATCTCAGACAACAGCACAGGTCTGGGCTCTGCGGGCTGAGTACCTGGGGCCCCACCTGTTTCTGGGCTCACGGCACAGCCAGTGCTGGTGTCGCCATCTTCACTCCTGGGCCCCGTGTGGGGACAAGGGGGAGTATAACTGCACTGTGGGGAAAGAAGCTGGGGCCAGAGCAGCCTCTTCCTGGGTCTCATGGCATGGTGTCCCCCACAGTTTGTGTGCGTGGAAAGCCTGGTGACGGCCGTGGTGGACATGTACCCTAAGGTCTTCCGGAGGGGCTACCGGCGAGAGCTGCTCATCCTGGCACTGTCTGTGGTCTCCTACTTCCTGGGCCTCGTGATGCTGACAGAGGTGAGGACGAGGGGTGGGCACGGGGGCAGGGGCCAGGCAGACTACAACCCGAGCTGTGAAACTGACTGGCTGCGTGTCCTGCTGGTTCGAGTCCTCACCAAGCCTGGGCACTAGCGGGGGCAGAGACACACAAGACAATCTTTGGCCCATACATGGCCACTTCAGTCATCCTGGCTGGCAACTTCTGGTTGAAGGGGACAGCATCAGCTACCAACTCCTAAACTGATTACCTGTCCCAGGTCTCAAGCTCAAAGCAGGTTTCTCTGGGAACAGGCACTTCCCTGAGGTATGCTCCGAATGCCACCTGGTGCGCATTGGCCTGCTGGGCCTGCAGTGTGTGAGGGACCCCCTGACCCTGAATTGAGACTCCCAAACCAAGTGTCCCCGCTCTGCAGCTGTCCTAATGATATAGGGGAACGGAATGCCCAACCTACTATCTGTCTGGTGTAAGTTCGTGTTCTCTAAAATCAAATAATGAATTTTAGGAACAATAGAGGTCAAGAGCAGAATATATTTCTGAGAGAAAGAGAGCTTCTGTCTGAGGGACAGAAGGAGTCCTGAGTGGGTTACCAAAGACTCTGTCTTTTCTAGGGACTTTTATAGAGTAAAATCACGAGGTGAGAAAAACCTGGGAATTCTCAAGGTGGGTATGAGATGGGACAGAACTGTGGTTAACCAGTAAGAGTAATTGCTCAGTTAAAGTTGATTAAATCGGGGACAAATGGGAAAGCGAGTCACATAGTAACCGGGCATGCTTAACAGCAATGACTTCCTGTAGGGCATTGGTATGGTGACTCCTGACTTCCTCATAGTGACAGAGAGCTATTTGGACTATTAATCCTTAGGACATGGTTGTATTTGCTTTGCCTTTTGTCTTGAGATCTGGCCCACAGCAGGAGGTGCCTGTCTCCACAGAGGTCACAAGGTATCTGAACATCTGCATGGGCTCCCTAGAGGGCCCAGCACTGACTGCCTCTAATATTTCTAACCAACTCAGCTGCCTGTAACACTAATACTTGTTCAGGTATCTTAGGAAGGTGAGACTATCTTTCTCCCATGCACACAAAAATAATTAAGAAAATACTGCTTCCAGGAGACGAGAGATTTCCTAAGGAGCTGTCGGGTACTCTGAATCCATTAGAGCAGCCATGTGAAACCGGGCCAACCTGGGAAATGCCCAGCCTATGACTCCTTGTGGAACCTTCTAGTCCTTTCCCTGCACTGCCCCTGCCAGGAAGCTGTCCTGTCTGCCTACATGTTGGGGCCCAGCCTCTGGCCCTGTGTCACTAGAGCAGCGACCCTCCTTGCCCCTCAGCCCAGTGGTCTATGGTCCCTGTTCACCTGCTTCCCCCAGGCCCAGACCATCAGAGCTGGAGCAGGGCGTGGCCTGCCTGCTCATCCTGGTCATCCCCCCCCCCATAATCTGTGTTAGAGGAAAGACACAGGGAGTAGAGCACCCTCACTCCTCCCTCTGCGGGCCTGCAGTGACAGGGTCTCATTAAGCTCTGATTAATCATGCAAAGGCGAGTCTTTTGTTGTATACAAATTGGGAGGCTGACAGGGACAGGCCTGGGTCACAAGAAAAGCAGGCCAAATATGGGTCCCGCTGGCTAGGAGCATGACCTGCCATGCCTCTGTGCCTGCGGCCTGGACCCACTTGAGGGCACTTGGTGACCCAGGGCCTTCATGGCACCAGTTTGAGCAGCCAATGCAGGGAGACCGGATCGTTCTCAGTGGCCAGAACATCTGGGCGGGGCACCAGTAAAGTACAAATTGCCAAACAGGCTGTGGCAGCCTCATATCCTTCCAGCCTGGCTGAATCTCCTCCTTCATTCAGAGTTCAGCTCCAGGGCAAGTACAGGCCATCAACTCCCAGCCTCTGCCAGGTAAGGGGCTAGGTGACCAAGACCCAGCTCCACCCCAAACAGTCAGGCTCTGTGCTTGGCTCTTCCCCAGCCAGCAGAAGGCCGGCAGCAGGCACTTTGCCTGCTCTGTGCCTTGGTTTCCCCTATAGCATAGTGCCTGCCTGTGGTCACATTGGAAAGCACCAAGGAGTGAACCAAGATGCAGGAAGCGGTTGAAACAGCCAGGTCAGTGATAGACAAGATGTGTCTGGAGGACTTACTGTTTAGGTAATTTCATTGTGTGGTGGCAAGCGGCACAGAACAAACTCACATAGGACAGGGATGCCCCAGGGCTGTAGTCTCTGGAGACCTCTATCCTATGTGTGACTCCACAGTGCCATTGGGCTGTGCTGGGTGCGGCCTGTGGTTCCCACTCCATATTTAGCAGAAGGAAGGAAGTTAAGGGGTTTCCAGAGTCGCTCAGAGTCAGCTCTACTGCTGGTCCCAGGTGCTGGGGCTGCCCTGCTACCCACGGACCTGATGGCCACTGCGGTATCTGCCTTGCTTCACCCTCGCTGTGTTTTATAAAACACCCTGACATCACCAAGCATTAAAAGAAAGAAAACTTTCTCTGTGTCTTCCAGAAAACCTGCAATGATGGGCACTCTGCCACAGCCCAGAATGCTGTGGCCATATGGGTGCTGTCCCATGAGCCCCAGTCCCCCTACTCCTTGGTGTCACACCTGGCCATGTTTCTCATTCATAGCAAAGGCGTGCTCCTGTGGGTCCTGGCACATTGTTCCATGTGGCTGAGGAGGGGAGCAAGGACACAGAGGGTTCCAGGAGCGAGGCCTGTGCGGGAGAGAGAAGCACATGATGTGAGCACATGAGTGGTGCTGGTAGGGGAGACCTCAGGGGGCGCACAGGGCCCAGCTCCTTCACCCTCTTCCCCCTGTACTGGTGTGCTGAGGTGATGACCCTGGCTGAGTAACAAAGATTTCGGATGGATCCAACCTGTCCCCTCACTGTAGTGCCTTCTATCTCCTGGACCCCACCTGGCTAATCTCATGCCCACAAGGACCTCCACAAAGCTTGGTGACCATGGAGTCCATCAGTATCCATGAGGATGGGTCCCAGGACCCCAATCCACAGAGGCAAGACGTGGTGGGCACACACAGTCCTGCGGAGCACTAGCATCTCTTGGTGGCTTTCCATACCTACTATGGCATCCAAGAAATTGTTCGGTGTCTGGGGACCATGACCAGGACAGCATTTGGACAAGTTCAGTACAGAGGCTTTTTTCCCAAATGTTTTTGGTCAAGGGAGGCCAAATCCAGGGATCAGAGCCTGCAGCCATGGTGCCAACTGTGTTACACAGAGCCGGGCCCAGCCATTCCTCCAGCCCCCAAGGCTGGCTGTGCACCTGCTGTGTGCTAGTGCCTGGCCCAGACCAGCCAGTCAGGGTCCCTGCCCACACAGGGCCCACACTCACACTACTCAGGGGCCTACTGTACGGCAGGTGTCACAGAGGGTCCATGTGGGGCCTTTTCAGCTGTAGGGCCTGACCACAATTGACTTTCAGTGTGATCTGTGATGCTGGGGAAGCTCGGGAGGCTGAGACAGGACATGCCATCACCTTGCTGAAGTCCCCTGAGGATGGGTCTGGGGGTGCCTAGGCGTGGAGGCTGCTGTGTTCAGAGAGGGGACAGGCACACCCTTGGCCAGTGGCAGCCCCAGGCGCCGTCAGCCAGCAGCAAGCTGTCCGAATGTGTATCCGCAGGGAGGCATGTACATCTTCCAGCTCTTCGACTCCTACGCCGCCAGTGGGATGTGCCTGCTCTTCGTAGCCATCTTCGAGTGTGTGTGCATTGGCTGGGTGTACGGTGAGTGGTGGGCCCTCACCTCCAGTGACCTTCCTGCCTTCGCATCCCCACACAGGGAGCAGGTCTACCATCCAGGCACTGTGACCTCAGGTTTGACCTGTCCCCTATGCTCCATTTCTCCTCTGTGAGATGGAGTTTGTGGAGCATGTTTCTAAGTGGGACACTGTATAGACAAAGCAGCCCTCACCCAACACCTCCTTCTAGTCCTCCTGTTCCTCAAACTGGGCCATGCCAAAGGTGCCAGGCTGGGAGTGGTAGAGTGGCCACTTTGCTCCTGCCTGCCCCAGCCAGCCAGGCTGCCACCTGAGCTGGTCAGCTGGTCCTTCTCCTAACCTCCCTTCTCCAAAGGGAACCCTTCCACCTTCTTCCACAACCCCTGTGCTCTGAGCCCCCTCAAATCAGCCAGTTGCACCCCATCATGAAACACAGACCCACCCCCACCAAGGAGGACAAGAAGACTTAACTGAGCCCAGCCTCCACAGGTTCTAGCCTGGGCCTCGTCTGAGGGCAGAAGCTCATGGCTAGAGCATGGTCTGCAAAACCATGGCATCTGCAATCGGGGCAGAGAAAGAAAGGTCAGGCAGGGTCCCCAAATCCCTTCTGGGGGCATGGCCCCAATGACCTAAGGATGTCCCATCAGGCACCACCTCCTAAAGCACCATCTCCAAAGAGCACCACTTTGGGGACCAGACCTTTGCATGAGGTCCTTTGGGTCATTCATCACTCAGACCACAACCCTGTGTCAGTTGATGGCAGTATTAAGTGTCACTTGATGGCAATGTTAAGTGGTAAATAAGAGCACTGAGTCTTGCCCTGGGGTTTAGCTTAGTTGGCTAAGCGCCCATCATTGTAAACATGAGGTTGTGAGTTCGATCCCAGATGCAGCAAAACACACACACACACACACAGTAAAAAGAGCACTGAGTCTCATGCCCACTTGTTCTTCTCTGCAAGGAAGCAACCGGTTCTATGACAACATTGAAGACATGATTGGCTACCGGCCACTGTCACTCATTAAATGGTGCTGGAAGGTGGTGACCCCTGGGATCTGCGCGGTAAGGACCAGCCAGCACTGCCTGCCCCATCTGCCACTTGTTTACTCACCCTCCTTCCCCTCCACATTCCCACCCAGCCTCACTGGCCCTGAGAGAGCTCATGTCCCCAGGTCCCCTTGTGACACCTGGTGAAGCTGAGGTTACAGAGACAGGTTCTAAGCTTAGAAGGGCCCTCACCAGATCCTGGCACTGCCACCAGCTTTCTGGGTGGCCTGAGCAAGTGTACACCTGCCTTGGGCCTGAGTTGTACCTCACTGGCTCCAAGGCCATGTGGACACTAAGGTTCTACTTTGCTGTTAACTATGGTGGTGACAGAGTCGATGTAATGTCAGGTTCGTATGTTTCTCCAAGACTAGATCTTGTTGAGAGACAGGACACAAAAATACACACAGCCTTGTCACCCATTGCATGCTTCCTGGCCCTGGAAGTATCTCAGAACATCTCACAGTCTGGAGAGGTTGGGAAAGTAGCTTTGAACCAGTCTTTGAGGAAGTAACAGGGACAAAGCAAGAGTCCCTGGCTGGGCAAAGTGATGGGAGGCCTCAGGATCCCTGGAAGTGGGCGCTGAGTTGCATCCCCATGCATGTTCATACTCCAGGTGGTTCTGGCCCACATTGCTGTAGATGGTGGTGACCACAGGGACTTCTCATCTCTCTGTAGGGTATCTTCATCTTCTTCCTTGTCAAGTACAAGCCGCTCAAGTACAACAATGTCTACACATATCCTGCCTGGGGCTATGGCATCGGCTGGCTCATGGCACTGTCCTCCATGCTCTGCATTCCACTCTGGGTCTGCATCCAGCTATGGCGGATGGAGGGCACATTGCCTGAGGTGACAGAGGCTGGGTGTTGGCAGGCACGCTGCCCAAGGCGAGGGGGGGAAGACAGAAGGCATGCTGCCCAGGGTGGGAGGGGGCAGGAAGGAATGGAGAGCATGCATGGGTCCAGGCGCCTCACTATTCTCAGCTTTTTCCCCTGGGAAGATGGCATGATGCAGATATGCCAACCTGTATCTCAGGAAAGTCTTGGGCCACCTCCTGTCCGGCAGGCATCCATCACGAAAATTGTGCTGGATGTGTCTCTGTGAGGTCTCGAGGGTGCACTATTGACTTTCCTGTCACTGGACACAATACCCAACTCCTGTAAAGTTAAAGGAGGAGAGGCTTGTTTTTGCTCACAGTTTCTGGTAGTTTATGGTTGGGTACCTCCAAGACAGAGTGGTACAGTGGAGAGTCCTGGAAGAGGAAAGCTACTTACCTCATAACAGCCAGGAAAGAGAAGAGCTGGGGAGAAGAATATGCCCTTCAGGCTACACTCCCAGTGACCTGCCTCAACAGCACATTCAGTCATGAACCCATCAGTGAATGAATTCTCTGATGAGTATAGCACCTCACAAGCCAAGCACCTTTCAAACACATGAAACTTTGACATTTTCAAACTTTTTACATTTTAAATCTGAACCATTACTTTCCTCCCCTGACCCCCAAAAGATATCTATCTAATTATGCAAATTACATTTAGCACATCTCTAAAAATTGCCAAAATCTTAACAGTTCCAGCACAGCTGAAAAGTCCAAGTCCAAAGTCTCCTCTGAGACTCAATCCAAACTCTTAGCTATGAACCCTTGTAAAAATCAAAAAGAAAGTTAAGTACTTCCAACATACAATTACACAGGATAATAACTCCCATCCCAAAAGGGAGGAATATATGTAGGAACAGAAAAAAATAGGACCAAAGCAGGACTGAAAACTCAGCAGGGCAAACATTAAATCCTATAGCTCCATGCCCCACCATCTGGGGCAGGTTGAGATATGAGCTCTAAAGGGTTTGGGTGACCCTTCCTGCAGTTTTATTCAGCAGACATTCCACATTCCTAGCATCTCCAATTCCTTGGGATCTCCATTACATGTTTACACTGTCACAACTTCATGTACTGTCCTCTCAGGGGCACATTGCTTGGTTTTCCATGACTTCCTCTGAAATCTGGATGGAAGCCACCATGACCCCATAAATCTTGCATTCTGTATGCCTGTTAAATGAGCACCACATAGCTGATGCCAAGGTCTGCTGCCAACTTGAGCAGTAGCCAGGCCTCCTTGAATTATGGCCACAGAGGTCTCCTAGTGCCTGTGTGACTGGGAACTATGAAATGAATCCAAATGAACCAGTTCCCCAGGCAGCCCTTCTCAAGCAGGGAAAATGAAAGCTTTATAATTCTGTACACTTGAGCCGGTGACAGGTAGAATTTTGTTGATTCCTGAGATACCTCCAACTCATATTTCCTGTCATCTTGATGCAAAGTTCTTGATTTCTTTTTAATGCTGATCTTTTCAGCAACATGTTTTTCCAAGAGCCCAACTGTGTAGGCACTTCCTTTCTAATGAAACTGCAGACTTTTCCCATTTGCTTTTTGCTCCTTATTCTCACAGTAGAAGTGGTTAAAAGCAATTAGCAGTACCTGTGCCACTGCCTGAATACTGGGCTGCTAGATGAGTCCTGCCCTTAACCTTAGTCTAGCACAAAATCCCCAAACACAAATAAGTGTAAACACATTTTCTGCCAGAGTACAACACACATGGCCTCTATTCCAACCTCCAATATAGTCCTTGTCCCCACCTGTAGCCCCTTGAGCCTGGCCTTTACTGTCTGCTTTCCTGTCAGCATCTGGTTTCCTGAACTCTGACCAAAATCTCCTAGCAGTGTCTGCTTACTCTGATTGCACAGATTTCTCTAGCTGACATCTCCAAATCTTTTTAAACTCTTGCCACAAACCATAGACTCTGAACCACATGGTTAAGTACAGTCATAACAATGACCCCACTCCTGGTACTAATTTGTGTATTAGTCACTTTTCCATTATTAGAACACAGTACCCAACACTTACAATTTAGAGAGTTACTTGGCTCACAGCTTCTGGTGGATTCAGTGGTTGGCTGGCTCCAAGGCAGAAATGTGTGGTAGAAGGGCATGCCAGAGGAAAGCTGTTCATCCCAAGCTGAGAGAGAAGGGAGGATCTGGGGACAGGAATATATCTTTTTAGGTCATACCCAGTGACTTACCAGCAACCAGACCCCACTCCTAACAGCACATTCAGCTACTGAATTCATCAATGAATCTACTGGTGAGTATAGCACCCCCATGACCTAATCATCTTCCAAAAGCTCCAACTCTGAGCACAAGAGCCTATGGGAGGCATTTCTGATCCAAACCTTAACACTTGGCTAGCATGGCTAGCCAATGGCTCAGCAGCAATTCAAACTCCAGCTTCTTAGCCCCTGCCAGAGGGCAGGGGCCAGATGGTGGGTCCTGATTCTAGTTTCAGATTCTAATCACCTCCTTGAGGTCACCCAGGGTGCCATGCACTTCTGCACACCCTCATCTCCTTTCTATTCATTAACACCAGGAGCAGGGGCCTTTGTTGTCTCCATTCTCCAGGGCAGGAAACTGAGGCCTATGGAGGCCAGTTCATCATCCAGGAAAGAGCACTATGGCAGAGCCAGGGCCTGGGCCTCAAGCTGATGGATCCACAGCATCAAGGCACTCCACATGTGTGCTGGCAAGGCTAAGGCTGACTCCTAGGCCCTGGCAGCCCCCTGAGACAGCTCTTCTCTCCAACATCTAGAAATTCCGGAAGTTGACAGTCCCCAGTGCAGATCTGAAAATGCGGGGCAAGCTTGGGGCAGGCCCACGGACGGTGACAGTTAATGACTGTGACGCCAAGCTCAAGGGTGACGGCAGCATCGCGGCCATCACAGAGAAGGAGACGCACTTCTGAACCTACTCATCCGCCCGCCACCTCGATTCTCCTCCCCTTCTCGTGTGTAAATGACCCCAAGTTTCTCCTAGTGGTAGGGGCTTTGCTTCTGTACACAGGATATATTAACATGTTAATCTCCATGGGCCACTGTACACATGCTGATAACCCCTGTCCCCATTGCGCTTGGTGACCATGGAAGTATCCACCACCATGAGATAATACTGTACAGAGACTAGCACCTCACACATCCCACCATGGTTTTAATCAGTGTATCTTAGGGGTCACTGTGCCATATTGTAAAACTTTTATATCAGGGCTATGGGCAGGTGGGGTGGGGAGTGATAAACTGTTCTCTGTTGACCTCTTCACCCACTATTCCTGGTTCTGTAGGCAGCTGTCCCCTCTGGGGCCCCAGCTTCTCTTTTGAACAGCCCTTTTTTAGGGATGGGGTTTGCAGGCTAAAGGCTATATGGCAGAGCAAAGAAAGCCCCAGCAGACTGGGGACTCCGAGGTCACAGGCGCTCTGCCTCGATCCTACTAAGTGACCTTTGCCACTCCCTTCTCCTCCCTGGGACTCAATTTCTCCATCTCCCAAATTGGGGGATTCTGTTTGCCTCCCTCCCCCAAAATCACTGCCATTTAACTTGACTCCTAAAGTTGCACAGGCCATCGCCTCCCCCAACCGCAGTCCGCACTGTGGAACCCTGTTCCCACCTGCTCACTGGAAACCTGATTTCTCCTGCAATGATGTGGTGATATGTATGCTAACCCTGGCTCTATCCTTGTCCCAGCTCTTGTGGCAGGGGCTCCTCCTGTCCACCCCCTGATCTTGTCCTCCCTCTGTGTCTCCATCCTGGGCAGGGATAGTGGAGGAGCCATAGTGGCTTCTGGTTCAGGACGCATAGACCTTCCTGCAGCCTCCCATAGTGGGCACTGCTAGGAGGCCACAGGCCCCTAGCTACCTCTTTTCCTGCTTGCTGTCACCTGCCTACCCCTGTCTTGTTTGTCCTGGCAGACCCTGTGTGGGGACTGCTTCCCTACTCTCCCTTCTTCTCTGCACCAGCAGCCAGAAGTCTCAGCTCCTGTCTATCCAGATGGCCTGGGGGTGATTGGGGCATCCCTTGGCTCTTAGAGTGAGGGGCACAGGCCTCAGGCCATAGGAAGGCAGGACTGGCCTCAGGCCTCAATAATGATCTCTTTCTCTGATTAACTGGACTTCATATCAAGCCTCCATGTTGTCCTCTGAGCTATGGGGGTGAAGAAGGTGCATTCTTTTTCCTTCCTGCACAGGCCCCAATTCCATTTGATGGAACTGTTAGCTTTCTACAAGAGACCCATGTGTTCCATTGACCCAAAGGTTTCCAAAAACCTGTCTTCTCTATTACACCCAGCCTCCACCTAAAGCCTGAGTTTGCTCACAGGGAAGCCCAGGCCCCAGGGCAGGTGGGGGCACCTTGTTCTGAGGCCCCTCTTGCTCCTGGCTTCTCATTGACAGCAGCCCCTGAGCCATCTGGCCTGGGGACCCAGGAGCGACCCCTTGCACTTGTTGGTCCCCAGCCACACTCCTCCCAGCAGACCCCAGGGAGAGAGATCTACTGCTGCTATAGTCCCACCACCAGCTCCCGCGGGCAGACAGACGGACTGGCCCCCAAGGTCTGCTGCTGGGACGCACGCACCAGACACGTGGCTCTTAACACTTGACACTCTTAACCCTACTCATGAGCAGGGTGGAGGGGCCGGGTTTTCTGTGTTTTGTAATTTCCTACTAGGACCCGGGTAACTTTACGGGGTGGGGAGGGTGATGTGGGGCAGGGGCCGTGTCATCGTGATCACTTTTTTGATATTTGTTAGGAACAATACATCCTTTCTGAGATATTTACGGTATTATTAAAAAATGAAACCTGTTGTCTTGTTTTGCATCATAAATATTCTTATTGCAGATGCCCAGGGCACATGATATTCTGCTTACTTGTTTTTAAAAAACAAAAGAAGTACACAAATGCATCATGCAGCTGTTTCCAGCAGGGTGATAGTTTTGCATTTTCCTTCAGTTTCTTTATTAAGATTAGGAGCAAAGAGAAGCAGCATGTTCCAGAAGGCCCCTCTACCTTCATTCCCGTGTTCACTGTTCACATCACATTTGCCAGCTGCTTTATAGAAGTTGTCCCTTCCATCCATACCACAACTGTACAATGGCCCCTTCCATGTTACTTATTTATGACTTTGCCCATTTATAGGTTGGGGACATTGAGGAACAAAAAAATTTAATTAATCCACAGTCACACAGCTCAGCAACAGCAAACTGAACTCAGATCTGCTTGGCCCTGTCTCTCAATCGCAATACCTTAACCTTTCCCATGCCCAAGACTCAAAGACAGTAGTGACAACCTCCCACTGGCAAAAAAAAGTAGCTATCACCAAGCTCACACTCTGGTCCACATCGCACACCTAGTGTCTGAGGAGCATGGAGAGCTACAAGAGAAGAGAGTCTGCAGCCCAGTATCAGTTTGGATGTAGGGTGGCTGTGAAGGTCCTGGGAAGTGTAGCTGCTGAAACCTAGATCACACTGCTGATTATTATCCTGAGAGTACCTCGGCTCAAGAAGGGTTGGAATAGAGATCAGAACATAGACAGAATCCCTCAGTTTGTACCTAAGATTTCAAGATAGACCCTGGAAACCACAGAACTGGTGGTATCCTGCCAACCCATGGAGCAAACTGTCAACTCCTTTCTCAAAATCCCTCTTGATCCAGAGAACCTTCCTGAGAAGGTGATGCTGCTCACAGGAAAAGTGTCCCACAAATGCCATCCACCTAGGGGTCCTGAAGACCTCATCATTCATTAGCACTACAGGGACTAATGGGTGCATCCCCCACCCACTACCCCCAGCCCCCCATGTGTCTGGATGTGCGTCACATTAGGCAGGTACCAGCAGCAAGACAAGAAGCATTGAAGTCACAGGAATGAATATGGGTCTCCTTCTTCCCAGATCCTGTGACTTTCTCAGATGAGACACAGTACCTCACACCCACAACTGTGGCAGGAAGATTTAGTGTGGCTCCACCTGTAGAACATGTCAGTTCATCATCCCCTGGCTCCAAGTCAAGGCAACATGACAGAGGATAAAGGGCTCACAGCATGGTAACCGGCAAGGAAGGGAGAAGAGAGAGCCTTCACCTCCAACCAAGATCTACCTGCCAACATCATCAGTGACTAATTCACCAACAAGTATCACAGCCCCATGATCCAGTCACTTCCCACAAGCCCCATGTATGAGTACATGACACTCCTGGGGATGGAGGGACATCTACATATAACTGATAGCATTCTGCCCTGGCCCCAGGAGACTTGTGTTCATCCCTTAATGCTAAAGGCATTTAGCCCACCTCTAAGAGTGGCCAGGGTCCTTTCAGTTTCGGCACTGCTGAAAAGGCCAAGTCCAGAATCTCTGAGATTTAGGGCAAACTCTTAGTTATGAACCCCTGGGTTTTGTTTTGTTTTGTTTTGTTTTGTTTTTGTTTGTTTGTTTTTTGGCACCGGGGATCAAACTTGCAACCTTGCGATTGCCAGGTGGGTGCTTACACCGCTGAGCTAAAACCCCGGCCTGAACCCCTGTTAAAATCAAAAGAAAGTTAAACTACATACAATGGCACGGGATCAGTATCCCCATTCCAAAAGGAAGAAATAGGAATATGTAAAGGAAAGAGACCAAAGCAAAACCAAAACCCAGCAGGGTAAACATTAAATCCTGTAGTTCCAATGCCCAGTAGTCTTGGAAAGACCTGGTAAGATATGAACTCTAGAGGGCTTGGGCAGCTCCACCCCTGTGGCACTGACAGTTCTGGTTCTGCTCCCTCTTTGCAGTTTTCCTCAGATATCTCACATTCTTGGCTTTTCCAACATTCTGGGATCTCTACTGCACCTTCATCTGCGCCTTCACCTTCACTCTCACAGCTTCATCTACTGCCTTCTCAGGGGCACATTCCCTTCCAAAATCTGGGGGGAAGCTTCTCTGATCCCACAACTCTTGAAGCCCACATACACTGAAAACACCAAGGTCTGCCACCAGCTGGAGCAATAGCTGAGCCCTTTTGCATCTTGCTGCTGGTTTCAGAGGCCTAAAGTGGCTGGATAGCTGAAGATGGTGAACTGAATCCAGGGCTCAAGTCCCTTGGTGGCCTTTCTCCAACAGTGTCAGGACTCTCCTCAAGGCAAGGTCTTTAACCTTTGCAATTTTGATCATTTGATTCACAGTTTGTAGAGGTTTCATCCCATAGTCATCTGGCTCTAAGGCAGAGGAAAGTTGCTTGTAGGATGGCAGACAGGAAGTAGAGAGAGAGAAAATCAAGGAAGGACAGAGGAAATGGACTCTCCCAGGCCACCTCCTAGTGATCTACCTCCTCCCATCAGAATCCTGTGATTCCTGTGATACCTTCAGGCCATCCTTTCTATTCTCCTATTCCAAAGTTCTTTTAAATGCTAATCATTTTAGCAAGCAACAAGTTCTCCTCTGCTCCATCTTTCAAGCTCCAACTTTACCACAGTTTCTTTTCTGATCAGACTCAAAACTTTTTAAATCAGTCAGCTGTGCCTTTTTCTCGATTCTTTTTTTTTTTTTTTTTTTTTTTTTGTGCCGGGGATTGAACTCACAACCTCGTGTTTGCCAAGCAGGCACTTACACTGCTGAGCTAAACCCCCACCCCTTTCTCTTGATTCTTACGGTTGAACTGGCTAAAAGTCCTCAACAGTAGCCATGCCACAGCCTCAGTATTAGACTGCCTTAAAATTTCTTCTGCCAGACTAGTCTGGTCCTCTTAATCTCATTCTCCCTCAAAGTCTCAGGACATGAACAAATATAGTCAATGTATTTTTTGCCAGAGCATAGCACATATGGCCTGGAGTCCAAAAGTCAGGGTGTCCTTGTCCTCAGCTGAAACCTCTTGAGCCTGTTCTTTTCTGACTGCATTACTAACAGCATTCTGGTCTTCTTAGCTTTGACCAGAATCTTCCATCAAACTCAGCTCAAAGCACTCTAGGGCTATTTCTCCAGTTGGCATTTCCAAACCTTTCCAAACTCGTCTCTCAAACCAGTTCCAAAGGTTTTTGAGCCACATGGTCTGACATCCTCACAGCAGTGACCCCACTCCTGTTACCAAAATCTGTCTTAGTTACTTGTTTATCATTCAGACACAATACCCAACATCCACAACTCTAAGGATTATTTTGACTCAGTTTGTAGAGGTTTCAGACCATATTCATATAGCTCTAAGTCAGAGAAAGGTTGCTTGTAGAATGACAGATAGGAAGTAGAGAAAGAAAACCAAGGAAAGAGAGAGGGAAATGAACCCTTCCGAGCCACATCCCCAGTGACCTACCGCCTTCCACCAGGTCTCACCTCCCAACATCATATTTAGCTATAAACTTATAAGTGGACTAATTCACTGATGATTATCAAACCCCCATGATCCAATCACCTCCCCAAAGCTCCACCTATTAGAGCATGAGACTTTGAGGGGATATTGAGATAGAACCTATAATACCAGGAAACATCATTTCCATACCTTTGAACATACAGGATTGATAACAAGAGGAACTGATCTTCCTGGTAATGCAGCTGACTGCAGTGTGTTCTAGCAACCCCTCCTGGCCAAGTGTGGCTCTATACACTATCTCTATTAGACATGGCAACTAAATGGGAGAAAATCTTTAGAAGTGGGTCCAGCCTCCCAAATTTAACAACCCAGTCTAAAAATGGGCATCTGAGATGAATACCCACTTCTCAGATGAAGAAACACAAACATCAAATAAATATATGAAGAAAATGTTCGACATCACTGGTCATTCAAGAGATGCAAATTAAAACAACCACTGAGATGCAAATTAAAACAACCCACCTTATCCCAGAAAGAATAGCTGTTACCAAGAAATCAACCAATAGCAAATGCTGGAGGGGCTTCGGAGCAAAAGAAACTTCTCCACTGTTGGTAGGAATGCTGACTGCTACAACCACTCTGGAAATCAAAGTGGAGATTCCTCAAAAAACTAGAATTGGAGGTCCCATTTGACCCAGATATTCCCCTTCTGGGTGTCTTCAGAAGAAATAAAAACATTGTACTACAATGATACATGTGCACTCATGTTTACAGAAGTACAATTTGTAGTAGCTAGGTCTTGAAAACAATCTAAATGCCCATCAACCAAAGAATGGATAAAGGACTTTCATAGGTAAATGGGTGCAACTAGAGTCCATACTTTCCTGCAGGGTGGTGAAGAGAAGCAAGCACTGGAGAGCAGGCAGTTTGTGCTGGAATACTGGGCCCTTTCACATGCTCAGCTGTCCTTTCCTGCGTTCCCCAGGCTCCGTGCCTAGCCCTTGGACTAGCATGTGGAGGCAGCGGGGCTTTCCCTCCCGCAGCCATTCCTGTCCGCACCCTCCGGATGGGATGAGTGGTATGGACGAGCCTCTAGTCCTTCCTGTTCCCAGCCCTGGTAGCCCTGGGCTTCAGTTTAGCCACTGGTGGAACAGTGAGAAAAAGAGAGCCCAGGAGGGCAGACAGCTGACCCAGGATTCCCCCAGGACCCTAGCACTCTGTCACCTCACAGGATGTCCATGCACAGTCTCAGGCTATTAAAACACGAGTGCTCCTGATGCTGGGTGTGGTGGCATGTGCCTGTAATCCCAACACTCAGGAGGCTGAAGCAGGAGGATCACTGGCAGTTTGAAGCCAACCTCCTGGGCTGCACAGGGAGTTCAAGATCAGTAAGACCCTGTCTCAAAGCAACCAACCAAAAAAATGTGAGTGCTTTCTCAGCTCAGCACCCATAGTCCAGCAGGGAGAAAGTCTTTGTTGACAAGCTGGCAACTTCTCCCTACCCCTCTCGACCTTTTGTTTTGTTTTGTTTTTTTACTGGAGATTGAACCCAAGGCCTTCCTGCTAAACTACATCCTCATCTATTTTTAAAATATTTTTATTTTGAGATAGGTTCTCTCTAAGTTGCCAAGTTGCTGGGTCTGGGCTCAAACTTGGCAATCCTCTTGCTTCAGCATCCCAGGTTCCAGGGTTACAGGCGAGCACCGTCCCAGCTGTCTCGCCCCTCACTTTTGTACAAGGCCCACTTTGTAGAGAACCTAGCAGAGCGGCGCACCCTGCTTCCGGGGCTTGCTGCTAGCCTGGGAGCCAGAGTCACGGAGAGGCGCCCAGCGCCAAAGGCTGGGCCGGGGCACCTACTGTGCTCAGAATCACCCATGCTACCTATTCAGAGCCTCACAGCTGGCCCGAGAGGTCAGAGTTTGAACCATGCCTGGGGAGGGGCCTGGAAACTGGAAGCAAAAGCCATCTTCCTGCCTTGCCACCACTAACACTGCGCCTTTTTTCAAGTGCTCGCAGGGTGAGAGTCACCAGAGTCCTCATGGACACCATGTCCATTGGTGATACTGTCTGGGCCACCTCTAGGGCCACGGGGGTCCACTCAAGCCACAGCGAAGCAACAATGGTGGGCGTAGGGTAGGGAGGCCCAGGAAACCCCTTTGGGAACGTGGGGCACCTCTCCAAATTCTGTCATTTTCCAGCAGCGACAGAGGCCACTGGAGGTCACAGAAGGAGAGGGACAGGGCCAGTGGGAGACACCAAGGGTGGCTGGTGCCCCCAGGACCCCAGTAACCTGAAAAATAGTGTTATAATCCTGGGGACCCAGGATCACCTGAACCATGTAGGCTCTATGGAACATGAGGCCAGAGGGTGTGGTAGCTATAGGGGCTGATGAGGGAGATCTAGGAGCTCTGGGAGAGGCCCAGGCCATTGACTGAGGTTAGGAAAGCACAAGGGCACTTGGTCATCATCAGTGGGCACTGCTGCCATCTACACTGCTAGGGCACATGGGGTGGCCTTGTGACAATGGTCCCTGCCCTGGAAGAACACGCAGCACAGTGATCCCTTGAGGGGGTGGGGAGTAGGGAGTGGGGATTCCCTGTGGGCCGCTGGAAATGGATGGGGACAAAGAGGGCAGTACTCAGCTGGTAGAGGGCCAAAGCCTAGCCAGAATGCCACCAAAGGGGGGAGCGTGTGGCTTGGCCATGGGCCAAGGACTTCACAACCTTGGCTTTCCTTGGTGGGTGCAGGGCTGCCTTTCTGGGCATTCCCACCTTGTCTAGTTTCCGTATCCCCCTGGGGTTGTCTCTGCTTGCCTCCCAAGACTTTCCTCACTCATCCATCCTGGTGTGGAGGCTCAGGGTCCCCTGAGATGTGCGATTTAGGGGTGCCCCACAGAGGACACTGAGCTGCTCTCGAAGGCACCATTAGAGGGTGCAGAGAAGGGCAGAATGTTGGGGTACAGGCAAGGGTCTCTCTGGTCACCCGGAACATCATGGCCTGTGACTATGCTTCAGGCTTCATCGTGCAGATGTGCTGCAGGCCCAGAAGCAGGTGTGGAGCGCGGCACTGGGACTCTCTGGTTTCCTTCTGCATGCCAGGCTCAGGCTGCTCCTTTTCACTGCTCTTGAATCCTGCCCTGGCTGTGACAGGCAGGGGCAGCAAATCATCCACCAGGTGGCGCTGCTGCTAAACCCAGGCCCCTGAGGTCTCATTTTAGCTGGACCCAGAGAGGAGGGTCCCCATGTCCCACCTAGGTGACCAGGACAGGGACAGAAAGGCTGCTCTTAAACAAAGGGTATAATTTATCCTGCCTGCAAATCTGGACACACCGTGCTCGGTTCCCAACTCCCCATGCCCTGGCTGTGTGGCCCTGCGCCGATGACTTCACCTCTCTGATTCTTTTCCTCATCTCTACAAAGGGACACAGTGTACAATTAGTAGGGACATTGAGAGGATTAAATGAGGGGAGGTGTGTTCTGAGTGTCCCACAGTCAGGAAGGCCTGGTTCTCATTTGTCACTTCTCATCACTGTCATTGAAGACCTCAGCCAGTGCCCAGGGACCTGTGTCCTGGTTCCCAATTTGCTATGACTTGGACAAAGTCACTGGGCTTGAGCTTCCTCATCTGCGATGCAGAGTGGATCACAGCATCTGTCTGCTGTTATGATTCGGTGAGGTCGTGGCTGCGTGAGCCACACTCCGTCGAGCTCGCAGTGAGCGGAAAGGTGACCCTGGGAGGGGCGGTCCCGTTCCAGCTCTAAGGCCGGGGAGGAGGAGCCCAGGGGCACAAAGACCCGGGCAGGGGCGGTGTCCTGGCCCTGCTCTGGCCTTATCCCTCCCCACTGCAGCCCTGGCCCTGGCCCCAGAGAAGAATCTGTGCACCACCAAGCGGATGAGATGGCCCGACCCCAAAGCGGGGGTGACGATTACCACGGGGGAGAAGATCTGGGCTGCTTCTCACCCTCCCCTTTTTGTCCTGTGTCACCAATTACTTTTCTTAACAAAGAACATCTATGGCTTTTCCATCCCAAACACTGAATCAAGGAAGCTATTTTTAAAAACCCTGTCTTGGCCACAAGAGGTTGATGGTGAATGAAAGCTGGGGAAGGGCAGAGTTCTCCTAGGGTCACCAGAAGAGGGGAGAGGGGGCCCCACAACTGAGACTCCAGCCTGCAGGGTGCTGGAGAAAAAGAAGAGCAAGAATTCGGGGTGGTGGGTCGCAGGACCCCCACAGCACCAGCACAGGCCTGTGGTTGCCGGCTGATGGCTCCATGGGCAGCTGTCACAGGAGGAGAGGGGTGTCTACTTCTGCAGCCCTTTTGTGGCCTTGCTGGCCTCCCGCACTCCACAGATAGGGAGACAAATGCACTTGCCCCTCTGGCCCTGACCCCAGCCTTGAGCATCCCTGCACTAGGGTAGCCTTGGGCACCTCCAGTCCCACTGTTCCAGTTGAATTCAGCTCATCCAGCTTCCACTCCATGGGGTTGTCTTCCTGTCTCCATAAAGGACCTCATTGCCCAGGGAGCCTCTCCCTGCAGCAGAGAGATCCAGAATCATTGAGCCCTACCTGCCTGCAGCTTGTGTGATGAATGCCCTAGCTAAGATGAAGCAGCAAATTGAGCCAGGGAGGTTGGGGAATGGGAATGGGGAGGCTGGCCTGGAATGCTGCTCCTGAGGAGGCAGGATAGGGGCTTTGGCTGTGTGGGAAAAAATATTCCAGACAGCAGGGCATCATGTGCAAAGGTCCTGGGGTCTGATCCACAGTGTTCATTAGGCAACCAGGAGTTCAGGACAACTTCAACACTGAGTGTGCCAGGGAGAAGGGTAGGTGATAAGGAGAAGGCACTGCTGGGCAGATAAAGAAGGGCCTTGGGAACCAGCGTAGATGTGAGAGGAGAGAGCTGGGAACTACTGTGGGGTTTTGTGCAGAAGGGAAGTGTGTGCCGATTTGTTCTGCTTTAACGAGCCTTTCCAGCTTTCATAGGGGCTTGGGAGAGGAGGCTGTGGTATCCCAGGAAGGAAGTGAGGGTCTGCCCTAGGGAGAAGAAAGGGAGACTGCCCAATTCTGCACAGATTTTGAAACCTCCTCACCTTGCACTCTCCTCCCTGAGTCTCACTGTCCACTTCCCTTGAGTCCTGCAGACCCGCGTGCTTCCCTGGTGTGTCCAGTGACCTGAGTGAATCCCTGCACTTTGAAACCTCACTTTGCCTCTCTGCAAATTGGAGCTGATGATTCTCAGGCCTCATGATTGTGCAAGCTCTGGAGTCTATGGGGCGGGTGTTGTGGGGTTGTGTTAACACAGGTCCGTGTCTCATAGGGCCCAATGGTCCCCCGGGTGAGGAGGACCTACCTGCGGAGCCAGAGAAGCCAGATTCCCATCCTACCTCAGCCATGTCCTGGCCAAGTAACCCCAGGACCCACCCCCAGCCTCCACCTGCAGCACAGAGCTCCTCCCAGAAGCAACAGCTGCCCGCACACAGAGCACACAGTAGGTGCTCAGCCAAGGTGTGGAGCTGAGCTTCACCCCCACCAGCTGGGCCCATCCTCACCGCCCTCCTTCCTAGGCCAGCAGCTGCAGGGCGCGGGGAGGGGGGCTCATCTCAAGTGCAGGCTCTGCAGAGGGAGCTCGGCAGAGGCCCCGTGCCTGCGGACAAAGAGCTGTTGTTCCCGCAGATCTAAAATTGCCTCCCTCTGATTGCTGCTATACAGACCCAAGCAGCGGCTGCGTCCCCATCCAGTTGGGGCTATTTCAAGAACACGCTGATTAGCGCTGATTGCGCCTTGATTAGTCCAGCGCATCACCCACCCCGCCCCCCACCGGCTGGGGGTGGGGTGGGGAGATGCTGACTCCAGCTCCCCCACTGCAGCCCCACCCCCCTCAGGACCGTGGGGCCAGCAGGTGGTGCACCTGGCTGGGGCCTCATCCTTCCTCCACCTCCCTGCGGAATTAGAGAGGTCATTTCCCTCTCCTGAGCCTCTGTCTCCTCTGCAAAATCTTTCTGGATTCGGGAAAGGAGGGACCAGAGTCACTCCTGGGAAATGTGGCCAGAATCGTGGCCTTTACATCCAGTGTAGGGCCACACTGGCCGGAAAGTGGCTCTTCCCAATAGCTATCACACACGTGATGTGCTTGGGCACATCCACGTACACACGCTCACTTGGGCTCTGCCTGAGGCTGCCCTCAACAGGAGTAAGGTGGAACTGAGCTTTGACGATTAGACTTTTTGTTCCCAGAGCATGTGACACTGACCTGGGGCACATCAAGGCATGCATCTGGTGCCTCAAGGCTGGTAGGGGTGATTTGAAGGGCCCGCACTGTCAAGGACACACTGGACACTGGACTCTTGGAATGATCAAGAGTCACGTTTCTCAAATGCGGATTCTGGGTGCCATCCCTGGAGCTGTGAAAGTGACCCTCTGCACCCCTTGGGTTAGTACGTTAAAACTCTGCCTAGGTGACAGCACCAGAGGTCAGCCTCTCCTGACGTGTCATCCTGATCCCCAAACCAGCCCAGATGTCAGGGCTGAGCCCTGATAGCTGTGACCATCTGCAAGGCCTTCTCCACCCCAACTCCCATTGCCACCTAGGCCTGGTCATGGAACCCCACCAAGACTGCAGCCTCCCAGCAAGGCTCCCCACTGTGCTCTGGCTGTCTGTGGCCCACTTTCTAACCAGCAGATAGAAAGATGGTGAAACGCAGGTCAGAACTCCAGCCCTCGCCCCAGATGAAACCCCCCATTGCTCCTATTGCTCCAAGCACTGCAACCCACATGGCTCTGAGGTGATGTCCCGACTGCTCCTTGCAGCACTTCAAGCTCAGATTCCAGCCTGTCCTGTGCCTCTCCGCCCCTGCATTGCTTTCTTCCTGGCTAGAGCGCCTCCTCTCCTCTCTCCTGCTACCTTGCACCTCTGATGAGACAGAACTCACATGCACGCCCAGGAACCACCCCGAGAAGGACTGGGCTGCAGAGACGAGGAGGCAAGCTCCCCTGGCAAAGAAAAATGCAAGATAACTCTTGCACGTCTGTGTGGGAGGAGCTCACGAAGGGTCTGTCTGAGCTCTAGATCTTCCTCCCTACCTAGGAGAGCCCTGGGTATGGGAACCTGGCCTCAGTCTCCTGAATCCATGCAGCCAAGGCCCATCCACCATCTCAGGGCCTCGTACTCTGGCTCAGGACTGGATTCTCACTGCGCTTTTCCTTGGGCCTGGGGGCTGGGCAATGGCGGGAAGTAGGACAATCGCCCAGCTGATGATGTGGAGGAGAGCCCAGTTCTCCTACTCTGCTGTCACACCTTCTCCCTCCTGCTCTCCCTTTGCCCCCTCCTCTGTCTCCTCTGCCCTTCTGGCCTGTGCGCACCCCTCCCCTGTCTGACCACCCCTCTCCCCTGTGTTCGCTGAAGTGTCAGGAATTATAAGCCACAGGGTCTGGACTCACATAGCCTTGGGTTCAAATCCTGCCTGTGACCCTGGGTGAGTCTCCTCTGCAGACTGTGGTGAGGTCAGGGCTGGTCTTGTCCTGGCCTCACACCTAATGTGTGGGGAACATCTGTGCCACTCGGAGGTCCAGATGAGCCCTCGGCGGCAGGAGGGGGCTCAAGGCCAAGGGCCTTCAGCATCCTCACACCAATCGTCTCCACAGCCATCCTAGTAACAGACTGGGGTGATCTATGCTAACAAGCAAAAAAACCCCTGCAACAGGGATAGGATACTTAGGCTCTACCATTTAGAGTGAGTGTGGCTTAGTCCCAACAGGTGTCCAGCAAGAACAACCTGAGGACCTTGACATCATGGGCTCAGACCCAACTCCAGGGACACACAGCACTGGCACAGTGTCACCAACGCCTCCACCCAGGCTGTGGGGCATCTACATGCGGTTCCCCCAGTTCCCAGGGCTTGCAGGCCCCTGCTGTCCCACCTCTGTGGCCAGTGGGGAGCGGCAGAGGGAGGCCTCCCAAAGGCAGGCTCGGTGAGGATTGCCACTAGGATAAGGGTGAGGCACCTCAGGTCACTGGGGATGGAGGGTAACAGCCCCGCACCAGTTTCAGCCATGGCTAAGGGGTACCATGCTTCTCCCCACTGCAGAGCCCCCAGCACGGTCAGGGAGAGACCTCTGTATTATGTCTTTACCGTTCCAACCCTCTCACTCTGTAGACAGGGAAACTGAGCCCCAGAGAGGTGTGAAATGAAATGTGTGTCAGCTGACCGACCATGCATCTCAACCTGTGCTGTCTTGCTGTGTGTCTGTGGCCAAACCTCTTCCCCTCTCTGAGCCACAGACGGCCTGGTAGGCAAGGTTTGATGACAGCAAGGCTTCTGCCAGGGAAATGACCCCTAACCCTCCAGAAACGCTTTCCTTTCTTCTGTTTCTCCCGCAGAGCTCCTCAGGGCCCAAGGGGTAGGTGTGGATTTGCAGGAAAAAGAAGGAAAAATGGTGTCCTGGGGCTCATGGACAGATGTGGGTTGGAAAGGGGGAATGGTTGCTTGGCAACCACCCAGTGGCTGGGTCCACTGAGCAGCAGACTGCCAGCCTGGAGGGAGCAGCCTCTCCCCCAGCTCCTCTTGCCCACCCAGCGTGGGCCCCAGCTCTGCCTCTGCCACTCTGCAGGGGAGGGCATACCAGGCCCTCTGACCCTCAACAGGCTGAGCGCCTCCAGGTGCAGGGCCTCTCCCTGGGCAGGAACTTGGATCTGGGGATGCTGCTTCTCCAGGGCACAGTGTGCACTGAAAGCTGGTGTTGGTGGGCACTGCTGTGCAGGCATCAGAAGAACTCAGAAGTGAGAGAATGTAGGGCCCAGCTCTGGTGGCCCCAGCACAGCTGTCCCCCTTCTGAGTCCTTCCTCCTTTCAGAGTCAGGCCTGGGCCTCAGTTTCCTTGTCTCCCAAGCAGCAAGGATAGGATACTTAGGCTCTACCATTTAGAGAGAGTGTGGCTTAGTCCCAAGACCTGCACTGGATGCTGCCTGATGGGGAGAGATCTCCCCTCCGGTTCCACACTGAGCCCTGTGGCGAGGTACTGGCCTCTGCCTGGGTCGAGAAGGGCACTGTGATGTTTCTACGCCAAAAGAAGACCAAGGGGGCAGCTCAGAGAAGGAAGATGTCCAGGAGCTTCCTGTAAGGACAGGGAGGGCACTGATACGAAGTACGAAAGAAAAAGTGCACTAAAGAGCACTTGCACACACATGCCACATCCCTGTGCAGACATATGTGTGCACGCGTGTGCACACACACACACAGAGCCTGAGCCTGGCAGAGTGGTCAATTCTTTCTCCCCTGAAATGCTTCCAGGATCCTCAGGTTTTCATCTCGAATGGGTCATTCCCAACCCCGCCTGAGGGCTCAAGCGATAACCATGGAGTTTCATAGTGTCCGGGCCTGTGGACACCACAGCCAAGGAGGGTAGCAGATGCCAAGAGCCATTCATGGTCAGCTCTCGGGGGTCTAAGATGTGTCTAGCACATCCAGCTGGAATGCAGGGTCCCCAGGGTCCCAGGCAAGTGGTATCCCAGTGTGGCCTTGGCAGTACCAGTGCCCAGCCCCTCCCAATGGCCCACTTTGTTCTGCCTTCACAGGGGGACATCACCACAACCCTGGGCATCTGCTTGATGGCCTTGGGCATTCTCAGCAAAACCAGGCTGGAGTCCACTTTCCACCATGACTGTGTCAGTCCTCTTTGATCCTCAAAAGATCCAGAAGTGGCAGTGAGCCAGGAGCAGTAGTGTTGACCCCTGGGAGAAGCAGGGTTTGCCATGGGTCCGGATCACAGTCTTGCTGTGAAGCAATCACTGGCACAAAGTGTAACACAGGGATAAGCAGAGAAGAAAGAGCACCAGCGGTGACCACAGAGTCGTGACCATGATCGCTGGCGGCTTGTGTGAATCCCGAGTGCGGAAATGAGGCCAGGAGGCGGGAAAGGTGTGCCTGCCCTGGGCCTGGTGGTGGTCATGGCTAGGGCAGGACCAGGGAGGTAGCAGAGTCACAGAGGAAAGAATTTCCTCCTTGGCATCTGGAGTGACTCCTCTAGTTTGTTTCAGGCCTACTGTGCATCGTGCATCGGGCCTAACTGCCCCTTCCCAGGACACTGTGACTCTGGTCCTAGGGTTGAGTCCTCTGGCCACCTGGGGCCTCCGCCAAGCATTCAAAGCACCAGCTGCAAAAACATTTTATCCTGGCTGCTGCTGCTGCATCCTGGTCCCAGGCAGCTGTCCTCTGAGATCTCGGCTGCTTCTGCAAGGCCTGGAATGTATACCCCAGGGTTCCAGGACATCAGTGTGTGGTTCTCTAACCAAGGCAGGCACAGATGAACACCTGGTCCTGCTTACCAGGAATCCCCACTCAGAGCTGACTTTCCACATTCACACTGGGTTCCTCCTTAAAACAGGGCTCCCAATCCCACCAGAAGCTTCTAAAAGAACACCCAGTTTCCCAGGCCCCATTCCTGACCTGCCAGGCAGAATTTCCCAAGGAGTTCTGGGGGTACAGCATGCTTCCTCTTGACTGGGACTAGAGTGAGACAGAGAACAAAGGAAGACAGAGGAGGCCCCTGGGGACCTGGCAGCTGAAAGTCACTGGTTTACATCCTGGCAAATGTGCTGTGTGATCCTGGGCAAGTTGTTAGCCTTTCTGAGACTCTTCAGTTCCATGGGGCAATTGACTGTAGCTCCAATCCCTCCATCAACTGTAATGAAGTTATCAATGGCAGGGCTTCCCACAGCTGTCCTCGACATGTGTCCTTCTCCCAGAGACTTAGACCAGTAATGGCTCCCAACAGTCCCGGGGCCAGTGGCACCAGCTCCCTGCTCCTGCCCGGATGGGCACAGTGGGCTGTTAGGCAGGTTGGCTGGGCTGCAGTGAAAGGCCTGGGCCTGTGCTTTCCCCAGCAGGCAGAGGAGAGGGAGAAGGACTCCAGTGTCTCCAGCGTCTCCAGCCCCCAGGTGGAGGCTTAGCTCTCTCAGTCCTGCCAGAAGAGGAGTAGGGGCCTGGGAGGATTGAGAGAGGAAAGGAGCCCCAAACGGGTCCTGGATGCTGCTCATTTTCAGCTCCCGCTGACCACAGACAGTCAGGAATCTCACATCCCTGCCTGCATGAGGAGGGGACCACAGACCTGGTGTCCCGGCAGGACTTGCCCCCACCTGAGCAGATTCAATTTGGAAGGGACTGAGGGGACAGGGCAGCAGCATGGTGGGGAAAGTGACAAAGGTTTCCAGATGGCACCGTGTGGCTTCTGCAGCCACCAGGCTCCCACTTCCCCTCACTGTTCTCACAAGCTGATTCTGTCACTGTTGGGAAGGTGGGACAAGGCAGAATCCATCCCTATGATCCTGCCAACCCCCAGGGGAAGCAGGGCTTGCAATGAGAGGTGTCAGGAGTTCGAGCATCCAGGGGACAGAGGCCGAGAGCCAGGCTTAGGTGTCAGCAGGGCTGCACTGGAATCCTAGCTCTGCCTTTCCCAGCTGTGACTTGGCACAAGCAACTCTCCCTGACTCAGTTTCCTCATCTGGAAAAGGGAATGATCGCCTCCTAGGTTTGCAAGTGCTCAAATCACCTGCAGACATTCATAACGAAGCCTCATGGGAGCAAACATGGCTGGGGATAGGAATCAGCCATGACCCCAGGAAAGGTGTACGGTCAACTCACTAGGTTCTTACTGAGCACAGACCAGAGTGCAGAGCAGCACGATCCAGCAGAGAAAGGACATGCAGTCTCTGGGCCCCAAGGGACCATGCCAACGAGGCACAGAAGATCAGCTCCATGCTCCAGGACCCCTCTGGTGCTGGACCTCAATTTCCCTGGACACTGCTGCCTCCACTGCTGCATCTTCCCCCACTCGATTAGTCTCAGCACCCTCAGAATGACCTCAGCACCAGAGGTGTCCATGCCCTGGTGGCCTGGTGGCTTTCCCCAGTCTCTGCAGCTTTGGATTCTTCCGCATGGCTACTTGAAACTGAGTCACCATGGCCATCTCTCCAGAGCCCCTGTGCCCATCTCCAGGATGTGAGCCTCTTTTGTGCTAGTTCTAGGAAGGACATAAAGCTTCCACTGCCCAGGCAGGCAGGCAGAGGCAGTGAGGTCTCCAGGGGAGACCTGTGGGAAACAGGGACGCCCCCTTCTCCTCAGTGCCCCAATGATGCTGGGGACCTGCTCACTTCACAGACTTCCTTGGGAGTAGACCTGAACCAACCACTGCCCATGAACCCTCTGAAGTCCTCCTGGTTTGGGGCAACACCAGTGGTGAGCCACACATGAGGTAGCAGCCCATTCTCTCAAGAACTGACCTCTTCCACAGGTGATGTCTCCAGAGACCTCATGACCTCTCACCAGGCCCTGCCCCTTCCTGTCCCAGCAGCCCACAAGCTCTGGAGACACACACCCACGTCCAAATCAGCACAGTCCCAACCTCACCTCACAGGGCCCTGGGGAGCACTGTCAGGAGTTCAGCTCTGTCAGGCATTCAAAGTGGGTGTCACCTGTCCTCAGAACCCACATGAGAAGTTCTGTCAGGCAGGAGCTTGGTGGGGCCAAACTACCACAGTGACTCAAAGGCAGCTCCTGTGGATGGCAGCTCTACCCGACTCCTCAGCCCTTGCCTGGCTGCCTGTCCACACTGCTAGGGCATGAACACAAGCAGGTGGGGGTGGTGTCAGGATCCCACCGGGCTCACTGGGACCTCACCATGTGCACTTCAGAGGCCAGCAGCCTCTGGACCCCACTTCTGCACTAGCTTTGTTCCCTCTCTGGATCCCACCCTGGGCCTTGCCCCTCACACAACACCCTCCCCCTGCAACTTCTGTCCTGATTCTGACAGGGGCATTGATTGTGGTTTTGGCCTGGGCTCTGCTGAGTCTTTGAAGGTGGAATCTGTGTGGCTATATGTGGCAGAGGCTGAGTGGGGATGGGACGCATGTGCCTCCATGGTCATGCCCTCCTAGTGTCAGTCCAGACCTCTCCCATGCCCTGAAGATCGCCCAGGGCCCAGGGCCCATATGAGTCTGGCTCACAGCACTCATGCTGTGTGTGTGTGTGTGTGTGTGTGTGTGTGTGTGTGTGTGTCCAAGACCTAAACCACAGGAGGACACTGCCCAAAGCCCATGCACAGCTGGCTCTCTGACCCATGGCATCCAGGTATGGCCCAGGGGGTCTTATTTTCAGCAGCAAAGCCAGGGACAAGCAGGAAGATCTCAGGTGCCCTTTCTGCCGTGTGGGCCTAGACGGTGCCCCCTGGGTGGACAGAGAGAGGCAGGATGCTCTCAGAAGCAGGGAGCAGGGAGAGGGTGGAGAAAAGGAGCTCTGTTCCTGCTCCCAGTGTCTCCTCTTGTCCCTGCTGTGGCCACGGGGTGGAGGGTTGGAGCCCATGATAGGGCATGGCAGGGTGGGTTCATGGAAACTCTGAAGTTCCAGTCCTGGACCCACCACTGACTAGCCTCAACACAGGGCCTTGGGTCCACCAAGCCCTCCTTCTCTAGAGCCTACAATGGTGCCACGCTTTCAGCCTAGTCCCTGACATCTAGAACATGGATCTAGAAGGGGCAGGACTATGCCAAGACAGTAAGAGGCAGTGGCCAGAGATGGTGGGTCCAGCTCTTGTTTTTTCCTCCCTGGCACTGCTCAACCCCACACCCCTGGTCCCATAAAGTGGGAAGCTGCACACCAAGGCCTCACCCACACCCCACAAGTGCACCCACGGCCCACAAGCAGAAACTGAGGAAGGCAGCCATGGCACCCCCACCCTCCCCAACCCCCTGAGGCAAAAGTAGAGCACACACCAGTGAACCATGTTACGGAGCTGGCTAAGGCCCAGGACTCACTTCTGGGAGCCGTTAATGTCTTGGGCTAACTTCAGTGACAGCATGAAAGCGATGAAGTGCTTATTCAGGGATAAAAGCCATAGTGAGAAGCACAGGAGAAAGAAGCACTGTGAACTGCGGGGACAGCTGGCCACGAGCGTCCTAAGCCAGAACCAGGGATGACAGGCAAGAAAAGACCCCAGGTGCCCAGTGCTGTTTCAGGACCACGGAGAGCGATGTGTCGGGCTCCACCTGGGGCCTGGTCTCCCTGAGCCCTGGAGCGGTGGGAGAGCAGAGGACCAGAGAGGGTCAATCCGTGCCGCAGACCTCCTGCCATCCCCTCCGCGGGAGAGGAACTGCATGCGGGCGATCTCCTGTTTTGTGTGTTTGTTCTTTGTTTTAGTCCTGAGATTGAACCCTCTGAACTCAGGAGCTCTGCACCATGCTAAATTTCCAGTGCATTTTAAAATTTTTAAATCTGAAGACAAGGTCTCACTATGTGAGTTTTGCCGGGGCTGGGCTCAAACCTGAGATTTTCCTGCCTTAACCTCCCAGAGGACTCAGATCGCGGGCATCACAGCTCCCAGTGGCCTCCTGCTCCCACTGCAACTGCCTTTGTGTGTGCCACGGTCAGAGCCTGGGACCCCACTGGCTGTGGCCTCACCTCCACAGGCTCTGTGACTCTATTACCTCCTGTCCCTCCGCTGTGGTGCTAATTGTCTTTCTCAGAGCAATCCAGGGTAACTAATCAGCCCCACAATGCTGGCAGCTGTGACTGCTAATGGAGTTCAAAACTGTCAAACTGAAGGTAATAATCGGCTCCTTTTTTAACAAAAACTGGCTAATTAGCATAATCAGAAAATAAATGAGCCAAGATTCCTAACCTGACATAGGAAGGAATAGGAGTTATGGTGCCTTCGGGTCTCCAGTGCAGATAGCAACGCCCACCAAGATGTTGGAGTCACCAGGTCAGAGGGAGGAGGGAAGAGAGCAGCAAATGTGCACATCTGGGGGAGTCGCTGTGAGCACCCCAGGAAACATTATTTTAGGTAAATGAATCCCTGTTCTCAAGGCTCCATGTTCCTCTTGGCAGTCTCCCAATCTGTCCCTTTGATGTGTATTTACAGAGCACCTGCTGGGAAGACAGCCAGGATTCATTCTGGGCCAAAGGCATTAAACAGAAGTTCAGAGAGCCAGTGAGCTGCAGCCCCCTCCACACACCCAAAGAGGATTGCTCTCCGCTGTCAGGTAGAAGAGGGACTTAACTGTTAGTTAAGTCACACGTGTCTGGGAAGGGGACCTCAGGGCTCTCACGTCTCTCAGTGCCATCTCCCAAGTCACAGCAGCTAGCAACTTCCTGCTCTGTCCCCTGCAGAACAGTGTGTCTGAGGTCTGGGGCAGCGTGAAGACCTGCTTTTGCTGGGGACACTGGGGCCACGTCCACCCACCCTTTCCCTCTCCCTGTGACATTGCCGTGCCCATTGTAGAGAGGGGAACAGGGGCAGAGGAGGGTTAAATAACCCGTCTGGTCACCCTGCCAGGATTGGAAGGCAGGAAGCCTACACCCAGGATGCCCTTCCTAAACCTCCATCTGCCACAGGAGAGCTGGTAGGGCGGAGTGTCTGGAACACTGAGCAGGGGGCTGGAGAGAGAGATGGACACTGGGCACCCTTGGACATCATGGGGAACATGACCTGTCAGGCACTGTCAGGTCAGTGCTGGTGGGATGGACACATAATAGCACTGGGTACCTGGGCAGCAACTCCATGTGCCCTCAGTTCAAATCTTAGCTTCTCTTCTTCTAGGAGGGGTCTGTGATCAAAAGGGCAGTTTTGGGCTCCCTGGTCACCATCCTGAAATAAAGATGTGGGCTCCAGTCATGGGCTTGAGGAGTGAGCCCAGGAGATGCTGAGACTGAAGTGACACAGTTTTCAGTCACCTGCTGCTGGACAAAGTACCCCAACCTAGACTGTCTTAAGCCACAAAGGTTTATCATCAAGTGATTTCTGAAAGCCAGGACCATAGCGAGGTGTTCCTGGGGCTTCTGAGTCAATGGTCATCTCTCCTAAGGCCTCTTTCAAGGTGTCACCAGGGTAACAGTCTTAGGAAGGATGGGCTGAGGATGAAGGAACCACTCCCAAAATCATAGCACTCGGCCTGGACCACAATGTGGAGGTCACCTCCCCATCACTGGGCACAGCACCCAGTGCTGCAAGTTAAAGAAGAGGTTTCACTGGGCTCACAGTTTTAGGGGATTCAGTCCATGGTCAGTTGGCTCCAAGCATCATGGTAGAAGAACCCAGTGGAGCAAAACCATTCAGTACAAGTTGGCCAGGAAGCAGAGCAGGGGACAGCATTTGAGAGGAAGTGGCCTGGGATCAGATATATAAGAGCCAATGTTACAGCTCCATGACCCACCTGAACATACCCACAAGAGTGCTTTATTCATCACACTGGCAGATGCCACAGCCAACAAAATGCCACAAGTAAGGTGAGCTGTCATACATGACATGGAAGCAGGCCTCCCTAGGGAGTCAGAGAGACAGAGACAGAGGCAGAGCAGAGAGAGAGAGAGAGAGAGAGAGAGGAGAAAAGAGAGAGACAGAGAGAGAGGAGAGGCTGGTGTTGGACTTGCTTAAGGCTGCAGTGGCTGGAGATAGAGGGACGGGTCTTAGGGGGACCCAGCTTCCCCTGGTTACTTGGCCTCTGGGCGCTGATGCAGTTGCTGGCCCTCCCACACTATCCAGGGACCGACAGAAGTGATGAGTGTCACTCAGTCCTGACACAGGTAAGAGGTTGGGTAGCAGTGGCTCCTGACACAGGCTAAGTGTTCAGTGACAGACACAGGAACATGGCTGGGGGGGGTTCAGAGTGGACACTGTGATGGTGGGGTGGTCTTGACTCCACCTCCTGACTTCTGTTTCTCCCCAAAGCCCAGGAGACAGCTGGTCAGGGACCCCCACCTCTGAGAGCTACTGCCAAGCCCAGACCTTGCCCCCACCCCAGTTCCCTCAAAAAGCTCATTTCATGCAGCGCAGATACCTGGAGAGCCATCGCCAGGGAGCTTAGAGCGTAAACTGTCTCCAGAGACCTCTTGTTCCCAGCCAATGAGCTCCGAACTGCTCCAATTCCCATTTCGGGAATTTCTTGCTCTTCCCTGCTTCTCCCTCTGCATTTCTATGTCCCTCTCTCTCCGGTTCTCTCCCTATATAGAGACCCATCCTATCCCACTCTCCTCCTGTCCCTGTAGCCTTGACCCCTCTGGGCAAGGCAGCTTCCCTCAGCTTCACCTCACACCCTCTGACCCCTTGCCCAGGTAGCGGGGAGACCTCGTCAGACAGGGGCACTGATGACCACCATGTGCAGCCAGGATGCTGCTGCCTGACCCCACAGCCAGTTGGGTGCAAGCTGTGACCAGAGACAGCTCAGCTCAGGTTGCCTCCAATACACTCAGCCCCACAGAGTACTGAATTCCTTGGGGTGGCCTTGATGTCCCGGCCACAGCCACCTTGTTTTCTGCTACATTTTTAGACCCTGATGCAGAGACAGAGGGACTTCCATAAAAACCTGTTGAATGAACAGGTGAGTGCACAAAGGAGCAAAAGAGCCCTTCAGGCCCTGCCTGCATTTTGCCTGGTTTATTTTTACCATTTTTCTCTGCCTTGATCACGAGGCATGACCATGGGCGTGGCAGCAAAGCCTCCTCAACCTCACCTGGCCATTCAGGTTGGCAGAAAGAAAGTCCTGACCCCCACCCGCCCTTGTCCTGGAGAAGGAGGAAGTGGGTATCCCATTGGAAGCTGGGAAGGTACAGAAGGGGGTAGGGGTCCCCCATGATGGATGCACCCCAAGAAGCCAGTTGACTTGGGTTGGGCTCTCCCATAAACCAAGACACAGACAGGAAGGACAGTCACCCACTTGGGCAGGGACCTCAAGTCCCTAGGATGGACATGCAGATGGAGGGGGACTCAGTCTCTCCAGCATGGCAGGAGAATGCCCAGGTGCTGGCATAGGGGCCTGAGACCCAGTGACATTGTACAGGCCCAGCCCAGGGCCCTGTTTTAAGCAGGAGTGAGGGGAACAAGATTGGTGTGAGGGTCAACAGAGGGCCCAGAAGAGGAGGTGGTATCACAGGACAAGTGTCACCAGCCATTGTGGAACCTCCAGAGACCTTGCTTCCCACTCCCCAGCAGGTTAGGAGAAGGGCGAGTCTGGCCTGCCTCACACTGCACGGTCACCCCCATGGCCAGCTGGAAGGAAAGGGGCACGAGCCGGGGTCCTCACCTTGTCGCGGGGTACACCTCAGGCTGCAGTGCTGGACTGGAGAGCAGGTGGGAAGGCTTAGGGGCTGGAATTCCACCACAGACAGGCAGCTGGGTCTGGCGGAGGGAGGTGTGGGCCTCAGCCCACTTGTTCCCATGCTTTTGCCACCTGCCAGCACAGCCCCAGGGACCAGGTGACCACAGAGATGAAAGCACTCATGTGGCCAGAACTCTGATCAGAGCCTCTGGAGACTGTTCACTTACAGGCCAACTGGACAGCTGTCTTAACTTCCCTCAAACCCGGACAGCTCAGGCCACGCACTCTTGCCAGAAGAGAAGAACCTCAGGTGCCTTGGAGACCTCTGGCCTGCAGCTACTCCACCCCCTCACATGATGGAATGGGATGGCAAAGCAGAGCAGAGACGGGACCCTGGTGACTCTCACCTGTGCCTCAGCCACAGCATCCCTCACCCCACATGACAGCCCGAGCACACCAGCCCTGATAACAGGCCGGTTACACAGACATAAAGTGAGTCCAGAGGAAAGTCACTGTCCCGAGGTCCAGGGTAGGGTGGTGGGAAGCCAGTCTGACTCGGGGAGGGCTCTGTGCCTGGGCCCTTAGGAGGCCAGCCCAAGACTGGGGAGCCCAGAGCCTCAGGGCTGGGCCGAGGTGGGGGCCAAGGTGATGCTGATGTCAGCTGGCCTTTGAGAGGTTGCCAGAGAGGGGCACCCACAGCCACATGCAGAGCAGATGTTTTCACCACACCCGGAGCCTCCTTCAGCCTTGCACGGGGACTCAGCTAACTTTGCATCCCCGAAATTTCCTGAACACCCTTCAAGACAGGCTTTGCCTCAGACCCTGGGGTTCCCTACAGTGAGAGATCATGTCCAGCCCCCAAGGGGCTCTCGACCAGGCTGGGATGGGGCAGGCAGATGTGAGCCCCAGAAGATTCATCACCAGACTGTAGACGCCTCAGAGGACTTCCACACAGCTGAGTGGAACCCGGGAAGGGCTGATTGGAGGAGAAGGAGTAGACACGGGGCTGGGTCTTGAAGCATAATCGGGAGTTTGTGCAAACCAAGAAGAGTGGGCTGTGCGTTCCAGGTAGAGGGATCACTTTGAGCACAATCCCAGGCATCTGGAAGGTCATAGAGTGGCCAGGGGTTGCTGGGAGGCCGGGGCAGAGGGAGCAGGGGAGCAGGTGGAATGTGCCTGGGACTCTTCCTTCGTCAACCTCTAAATGTGTCCTCTGCCACCGTGGCAATTTGGCTCTGCCAGGAGCACCATGGTGGAAGCACTGGTGGCTGGCAAAGCTGCTCAGTCTTCAGCAGAGGCAGGGGCCAGGGCCAGGACTTGCCCTTCCAGGGTGCACCCCAGGAGGCCTGCAGCCCCTCCGATGGCACATTTATCCCTAAACCCATACATGGCTTCGTCCACAGGTGTGCAGAGCACCCCGCAATCCAGGTACCTTCCCCAACACCTCATCTCCAAGCACACGAGACTCTGGAGGGCTCTTCTGACTGACCCAACCCTAACATGAGGGTCCCAGTGTGGACGCTTGGGAAGAGACGGCTCCATGCTGGCCACACGTCTTGGTGGCATTTGTCTCATTGCCGTTCCATAGGTGCACACATTTGCTTCCCACCTCTTCAGTCCCTGTCCCCCCCCAGCCTGGCATGTGCTTGTGTGTGTGCACGCGTGTGTGTGCTTGTGAACACTGTATGTCCATGCAGGGTGTGAGCCTGGCAGGAGTGGTAGGCAGGTCCCTTTGTCAACCCATGCTGAGTTTTGTCACAGTAACAAGCAGCCCTGGCTCAAAGCATAGAGGTGATTCTCAGCGATTTCCCGAGTCTTGGGCCCAGCACCATGGGACCTAGGGTCACCGGGCAGACAGTGCTGAGCACCACAGAGAAGCACAAAGGGCCACATGGCTCTTTGGTGGCCAACTCTGGAACACCTCCAAGCCTCAGCCTGGCAGGAGGGGACATAGAGTCCTCCAGAGAGGGCAGGAGGCATTTGTGGACAGGATGCAGCCAGAACAGTGGGGAATCTGCCCAAGAGACAACAGTTCAGTGGCCACAGCCTAGCACTCGAGAGTGAGAGGAAATGAGGTACACAAATCCCCTGGGGGCCTGTGCTCTCAGTGTGGTGCTGAGTGTGTATGAGGGACACGGAACAGGTGTGAATGTGCATGTACACACATGTGTGCACACTGGCCCAGCCCCAGGGACAACTCTGCAGATGGCTATGAGTTGCTCTGTCCTCAGATGACCGTCATCTAGCAACTCCATGCACCCCTCACTGCACCATATGTCACCTCTATATGGCACTGTCCCCCCCCCCGTGCACATGGCACTGCTCAGATTCTCTCTGTGGCCACCAGCACTGACAAGGGGCCCTTGCTGGACTGAGAAGTGATCTGCTGGGACAGGGGCCCCATGAGACAGGACCAGTCTCATCTATAGGGGACTTGGGGTTCCCCTGACTCTCCCAAACTTCCACAAAACTTTCCCTTCCCCCAGTCAGAGCAAGCCAGCCCTAGGGACAACCAATGCTCCTGGGGGCCAGCTCTGTGCTCAGCACATGACACATGTCCCACTGCACTGTCACAAAACCCAAGAGACAGGTGAGGAAACTGAGGCACAGAGACATGCCTGGCAACCACAAAGCACTTGAACAGGGCCCAGACCACTTTAGCCCCTTGCTTGTATATGGGGAGAGCTGGCGGGGGGAGGGGCTCAGGGAGCAGAGGATTTTATGAATGTTTTTTAATTTCAGCTGTGACGCTGGACCTCCCAAGAATCCTCTCTGCTTGCTATTCTCGTACCTCTGAGATTCCCCCAACTCCTACTTCTCAAGCTGAAGTCCCTCTTGGTCTTGATAGGCACAGAAGTCTCCAAAGCCCTGTCCTGACTTTGTTTTTGGGTTTTTTGTTGTGTTGTTTTGTTTTCATCATGTAGTTCGGGAGACTGACCCAAGGCCTTCAAACTTAGCGCCATCCCCAGCCCCTTTTTCACTTCGAGGCAGGGCCTCACTAAGTCGTTAAGTCACCAAGGCTGGGCTTGAACTGGCAATCCTCCTGCCTCATCGCCCCGGAGTGCTGGAGTTATAGGTACCCACCCCCGTGCCCTGATTCATTCAGAGGATGGAGAAAGCATTTTGCACCTGTGCTTTCCTCCACGGTCAGGGCTCTGTACAGGTCCCATGCAGTCTGCTTATTCCAGCTCCAGCTCCCATTAGTGCATCCTTAGGGTGCACGGGCTGGGCTGTCCAGGTGTGAGACTTGTTTATTGATGGATCTCAATGTCCCCAGCTCTGGAGACCTCAGGAGCACCACAGAGAAGCTACAGAAAAGAAGTTTGCTGGGCCCAGCAGATGGAGACAACTGCCATGTGAATCAAGTACCCCTAGAGGAACGGGGACCTCTGCAGGGAAATAGGGAGACCACAAGAATCCAGGAGGCCAGTCAGAGGCCTTGGGTTCTGGCCCTGACTCAACTTGCATTCTTCAAGGCCCCAGTTTCTACCTCAGTGAGGCCAGGGGCCAAGACCTTTGCAGTTAAAGGCCATATTGTAAACGCTCAGGCTTTGAGGTCATACGGTCCCTGCCACACTTACTCAGCTCTGCCTGATGCTGAGAAAGCAGCCATTGTAGGCAAGGGCAGGATTTGCCTCAGTGGGGCAGCCCTTGCCCAGCATGCATGAGGCCCTGGGTTCCATCTCCAGCACCTCCAAAGAAAAAAGAAGGGAGAAATGAAGGAAGGAAGAAGGGAAGGAAGGAAGGAAGGAAGGAAGGAAGGAAGGAAGGAAGGAAGGAAGGAAAAAGAAAAGTGCAGAATTATTTCCGTTTGGGCCAGACTGAGTCATGTGCTCCTCTGTGAACCAATCGCTGGCGGTGGGGGAAGAAGCTGCCCCGAGTGGCCAGAAGTTACCCTGACTGACCATGCTAGTCCTGTGCCCTTCCTTCTCTTGAGCTGGTGGGAGGTGGGTCCAGCGCCTCCTAAGCCACAGAACTTGGGGAGGCAGGGTGATTCTCCTAGAGGTTGGGGTACTGTTTCTCAAAGCACTTGCCTAGTGAGTCTTCATGTAAGTCAGAAGTGCATCCTCTTCTGGTGGACCCCCTGGGACACACAGACCTGATCTCAGACCCACCTGCCCACTGCCCACCTGCCCACATGGCCTTCCCGTGGGGACATTCCAGGATCCTCATGTGGAGCTTGGCCTCAGGGCTTTGCCACCTCATGCATTGGTGACCTCTCTGGTGATCCAGTTCTGGCTCATGAACCTTTTGGGGACACACTCATACCAGAGAACATACCACAGAACAAAAGTCACCAAGAAACCATGGCATGCAGAAAGCATGTGACTGAATAATGACCAGTGTATGAGGCCACTGTATAACAGCAACACACATAAACTACAGCAAAACCAAGCAGGCTGTGAGGGTGCAAGCACACTGGGAGGCTGGAGCAGGAGGACTGCAAATACATGCCCAGCCTGGGCAACTTGGCAAGACCCTCTCTCAAAATAAAAGACTGTCCCTCCCAAAGTTGCATGCTCAGTCGAAGAGGCCAACCACCTCCAATAGACCGTTTCTTCAGTCAAGGGTGTATGAGTAGCTGTGCTCCCCTGCTAGAACCTCCAAATAAGCTCTCAAAATAAAAAATTAAGAAAGGGCCGGGGATATAGCTCAGTGCAAAAGCCCTGGGCTCAATCTCTAGTACCACCAAAACAAAAAACAAAAACAAAAACAAAACAAAGGAAAAGAAGCAAAACAAAGTAAGGGGGGAAGGTGAGGGAGTGTGAGGCGACCAAGAGGTTAAATCGGAGAGCTCAGGAGAGAGAAGGAGAGAAAGGAGAGGAGGTGGAGCTGGGGAAGAAGGACACAGACAGATGCAGAAACGCTTGAGGTTCCTCCTCCCCACCTGCCACCATCTCTATCCCTTCCAGCAACGGGGGAGCTGAAACCCTGCCCTGGCCCCTCCTCGCTTCCTGAGCCCCCGCCCGGCCCCGTGGAGCTTAGCCCCTCGTCAGAGCGAGCCAGAGAGCAATGCAAGACCAGCCCCTGCTCGTCCAGTCCGCTGATGGCAAATTGTCTCCAGTGGCACCCAGAGCGAAGGGCTTTCCTTCTTCCAGAACTATTTTCAGCGTGTCAATAGCTTCCGCTTGGAATGAAGATGCTGGATCCCTTTTTTCTCATAACTAATGGCATTGTGATTAGCAGCCATTCTGGTGACAGATAATGAGATTGGCAGGTGCCTCATTTGCTGCTGCTGGGCTTCCTAAGATAGAGACAGGCGTGCCTCGAGGCGTAAGGGCTGAGCAGTGCTCTGTGCTAGGTCTTGAGTGTCCTACGCTTCTTCCAGGGCCAGGACTGAGTGAGGAAGGGCACCTAGGCCCAGCAACAATGCCCAGCTACAAGTCCTGGACTGGGCACAGGACTGCTCACTCCAAGGCCAAGTCCTGCTCCCTCATCTCTATGCCCGCTGCTCTTGGAAGGCAGAAACTTTAGAGCAGGAGCAGTGTCACAGGACATCACCATGCCCTGGCCCGGCTGCTGCCTTTGTGGGCCGCCACATGACTTTGGGGACCTGGAGTGGCACCCAAGGTTTGGTCATCAGCCTTTGACACTCTTGGAGGGTGAGGCCTTTAAGAGGTGGGCGGAAGTGAGTTTGTAGGGGCATAGAAGGGGACAGGGCATGCTGGTTTCTCCCCACTGCTTCCTGGCCGCCGTGGAGGGACATCTCGGCTCCACTGTGCACTCCTGCCCTAAGGTGCTGCTCACCACAGCTCCAAGCACCAGGCCAGCTGGCCATGGACAGGAACCTCTAAATCCATGAACCAAAATCAACTTTTTCTCCTCAAAAATTGATTCTCTGGTGTTTTCTATAGTTACACAAGCTGGCCACCATGTCCCCTTTACTCCAGCAGAGGGGACACGGTGTGTCACTCATAACCCTGGACATCACGCGCCCTCAGTACCCTGGCCATTGCCTACTGCTGTTGCCTGCATCTGTGTGCCTGGGCTTTGCCACCCCGAGGGCTGCTGTGCCCACTTGGTGGCCAGAGAAGAAGGGTCAGAAAGTGCTGCCCTGTGGAACCATCCTGAGGCAGTGGCCAGTAGTGTTGGGCCCAACACCTGGCTCCCTCGGCCCCTGGTGGGGATCCTGAGGCATGGGTGCCACCCAGGTGCCTGGAGTGCCCCCTACATGATGCTCCAACCACCTGCCCTGTAGCTAGCTCCACATCTTGATCCATGTGCCCTGAACCCAGTTCTGTTCTCAGAGGCAGCTGGGAACCCCGAAACAGCATTCCATAGCCCTCTGACCTGGCCTACTCTGCAGCACACACCGGGTCCCATCACATCCATCTCCAAAGGTCCTTTGGTTCCACTCAAAGGCCCTCAGGTGGTGGTGTCTGGACACGCAGGCTGCGGGTAGACACCCCTTTTCCTTGATGGGATGCAACCCTCCAACCTGGGCCTGGGCAGTGGGATGGGGAATGGTTTGTGCAGATTCTGTCCCACAGGGTGCAAAAGAGCACTGGGTCAGACCTGCTGGGTTCCCATCCCACCCAGGTGACCTGAGGCAGGGACAGCCCCTCTTGAGTCCCCTTGTCTCTGTGACAGGGCCTTTCTCTATAGGTCCCATGTGAGGAAAGGGCTCATCCATGTGGTGGCTGAGGACAGGGCCTGTCATGGGGTTACAGTTCCAGTGAGATGGGGTGTTCAGGACCCGCGTGGTCAGGGACGATGTTCTCTTTAACCCCGTCTTAACCAGCCCAGTCCTCACACTGCTGTGTGCATCAGTGACCCACAATGAGGCTGGGTCTCATCCTTCCGGGCCCAGTGCTTTCCACACATGATGGTTCCTGCGTCAGCCTGTACCTTTGCAGCTCCCCAGCTGGTTCCTCAACCTCTCTGTGCCTCTACTACAGGGGAGCACGGATTGTACCCACCTCCCTGCTTCCCAGAGGGAGGCAGCCTCCAAGTGGCAGCTCTCATGGCATGAGTTGTCACATAGCAAGAAGCTCAGTTACTACCTCATCACAGTAGTAACTAAGCACCAAAAGGCAGAACTCACCCATTTGAGTGCTCTGCGGTGACCTGATGGGGGGGCACCAGTCTTCCCACCCTGATGTCCCTGCTCGTCCCCAGCTCCTTCTTGTGTCCTTCTTCCAAGCCTCTGCTCTTCCTCTTGCTCAGACACCTCACCTGTCCTGTGCTCCCCTGGGACCTCAGTGGCCTGCACATCTGGGTCGGTTGTTGGATGCCCAGAGGTGACACTCAGCTCCACCCTAGAGGGCCATTGTGCTGTTCACCGGTTGGTGGGCTCTTGCAGTGCCTGGGCAGGGGGAGAGAAACGGAGGTGTGCATTATCACAGTGGCATCGGAGCAGAGCAAGAAGAGCTGCCAGGAGGAGGGAACAGTGTCCCGGCAGAGGGAATACCACTTATCAGGGCTGGGAGGTGAGAACATCTTGAGGGACACTTAGGCTGGGTGCAGCTGAACCATGGAGGGGGTGATGGCATCCCAGATGCAGTCCCACAGGGGATCCAGGAGCTATCTAAGGATCTCTTCCAGTCTGTTGGCCTGTGAGCCTATGATGCAGTGAATTCACCCATGAGTATTGGTGAGGGTGGTTTACAACAATTTATCGAGTGCCTACTGTGTGCTGAAACTCAGTTAGGTGCCAGACATCTACATACAGTACTACGGCTGCCTCCAGACAATCTTCCCCGCTTAAATCCGCCCTGCATGCTGGCCAGACTCAGATATCTTAAGCTATGCCTTACCCATCAGCTCCAGAACAGTCAGTGTCTCCCCAGTGCCCCTCAAGGTCAAGTCTCAGTTCACTAATGTGGCAAGCAAGCCTTCCACACTCAGACCCTGACCTCTCCTGTGGACACTCCCGTGGACTATGGCATCTCTCTCTAGTCCTCCCCTGTGTCTTGGACTCATCAGGGTTCTCAATAAACATTTGATGAGTGAATGAATACAGGGATGAAATAGTTCTCCAAATCAAGCTACTTGAACTTTAGTCATTTGCAAGCCAGCCACAAGGGTTTTGCAAAAATCCGCACACCATATCTATTTTTATTTACTTAAATATTTTCCTTTTTTAGATTAAATAAATGTATCTCAAAAGGAAACTTTACATCACAGTGTAACTAGAAGACCAGTTTCACTCACCAGAAATAGGTCTCTGTGAAAATCAACGCAAGGACAAACAGCCACAGGCCTTGAGGTACACTCACTGCTCCATGTGCTGAGGCCAGAGGCCTCGGGCTCAACTAGGTCGCTCGCCTTACGGAGGGATTAGATTAGTCAGTGCCCTGGGAGGTGCTAAGTCCCTGCTAACCTGAGACAGGCCCACTGAGTCACAAGGACAATTCAAGGAGAGAAAGAAGAGCTGTTCAGCATGACTGCAGCTCTGCAGGAGGCATGCAAGAATGCTGGGGGGAAGATTTTCACCCCGCTTTCACGGCAGGGCCTGCAGCCATCTCAACTTCACAACCCCGCGTCCCTTAGCAAAAGCCCCACTGTCCTTGAGAAGCACTCAGAGTGCCACTGTGCCCACCCCCCTGCCTGTGATGAGGACACAGGTGCGGGCAGCACCGCGTCTAGGGGAGGGATGCAATGTCCAGATGATTTGAGCATCAAATGGTCAGCCCGGGAAATCAACCTGACAGCCAGTGGTGGATTCCATGGGTAGGCAGAACAGTTTATGGTGATGAAAGAGAGGGGAACTAGCTTCTGATCAAGACTGGAGAAAGAGAGAGACAGAACTGTGGGTGACGTTATTCAGGAAATATGAAGGAAGAAAAGAGACGGGAAAAGCTGCTATTCTTTTGTAAAAGTGTTGCTTCCTAGTCTCAATCCAACCCTGGCTTCATGAGAACTATTTCAGTTTTGAGCTGAACTCAAACTTGCAAAAAGGAGGGAAAAGGAACATGAAAAGTCCAAAAACTAAACTGTCTTCTGGCACAGCTGGACCCAAGGCCGTTCACCAGGACCTGGGCTTCCTCCTTTCGGTTCTGCCCTCTGCTTCATCTTCAGGAGGAGTCTGCTGGAGTCGGCAAAGGCGACTGCCACAGGGGTGGCAGCTCCAGGCTGCAGGCCCTGGTGCAGATCGAGAGTTTTGGTACAGTCGCAGGTGGGGTTCTCATAACCCAGCATCTCTCACCTGTCCCTGCACTGAGGTCAGGGTGATATGCTGTGATTGGCTGAGCTCAGGTCACATGTCCAACCATACAAAGGAAAGTAGGGGTTTCCCAATGTAAGTTGGGGTGCTGTCCTCAAGGAGCTAAATGGAAAGACAGGAAGTGAATACTCCTTTCTCACTGCCTTCGTGTCCCTGCTCCCTGCAGGGTCCCATCTCTGTCCAGACAGCCCCAGCTGTCTGCCCTCCACCATGGTGCCTCCTGAAGGAAGCTTCCTGAACTGCAAGCTGGACTGAGGCCCTGTGCTCTCTCTCTGTGTCCTGGCAGAACTTGTGGCCCTGGCTCCAGTGGCTGCTGGTGGAAGCCTGTCTCTCACCCTGGAGCTTACCACCTTGGCTCTGGGCCTTGTCTTGTCCACCATGGCAAGGGCCATAATTCAACTTGGGTGTCCCCTGAGGCCATGTATTGAATGAAGGTTGGTCCCCAAGCTTTTGGTGCTGTTGGGAAGTAGAGGAAGCCTTAGGAGGCAAGGCCTGGTGGGAAAAGGGAAGTTTCTGGGGCCTGCAGTGGAAGGGGACAGTGGTACTCACCCTTCCTCCTCTCTCTTTGTTTTCTGGCTGCCATGAGGTAAGCTGCTTCCCTCGCCATGCATTTCCACCATAATTGTTGTCCTGCCACTGGTCCAAAGCAGTGGGGACAAACACCCATGGACTGGAACCTCTGCAACTGAGCATCAAACAAAACTTTCCTCCTTTTAAGTTGATTACCTCAGGTATTTTGTTGTAGTGACAGCTGTCTGACAGAGTCCCTGAGCCTATGACCATCGCTGGCACACAGAAGGAGCTCACTGAGTATTTACTAGATGCGCTGATGGAGGTCACAGGACACAGGACCTGGTAATCAGTGTAGGTGGGACAGGGTCAAGAAGCTCAAGAGCATGAGGCACAAGTCAGGGTGACCTCAACAGCACTGGGTGGCTCAAGGGTCAGGGACCAGTTGGTGGGTAAATGCCAGTCCTAGAGACTGAGGTGTGGGAGAGAGTTGGTCAGAGCGGGCAGGGGAAAGCCTTTCTACCCTGGTGACCTGGAGAGGGGGAGCCATGGCCTACTCTGGGGTGTCTTTGTGGAAGGTGCAAGGTCAGCACTTGACCAGGTAAAGGGAGCAAGTCCTTGCTGGGGGCAGCATCCAAGGGACAGTCCCTTAGACCTCAGAAATTGGAGGGGGCTGTGTGCACCCCTACTCATCCCAGGGGAGCCTCCTAGGTTTGTCATGATTACCACCTGTGCCTTCATAGCCAGGCACAGTTTTGGGGGCTCCAGGACCAGATCCTGCAGGGTGCAGTCCTTCTGACACCTCTCTGGCCTGACACCAGCTTCAGGGGGTATCAGTGTCCCCAAGAGTTGAAGGTGAGCAGAAAGAGGGGCCACAGCACACTCCGCCCACAGTCAGCCGCGGCTCCACAGGGTCACCCATGGAGAGAAAGATGAGTCCGAGAAGGGAAGGACAGAGGGACAGAGGCGAACAGGCAGACAGGCTGACCATGACCTGGCCAGAGAGAGGAGGGTGAGAGAGGGGGCGGGAGAGGAGGGGGACAAGACTCCGCCCAGTGGGCCTGTCCTTCCGCCCGCCCCGCCCCGCCCCCTGCCCCGCCCCCTGCCCCGCCCCCGCCGCCTCGAGGACTCCGCAGATCGCTAAGCGGGAGCCGCGCTGAGCCGAGAGAGGACCGAGCGCCGCGCAACCCCGCTGCAGGTAGGAGCGGGCGGGACCCTTGCCAGGGGCCTGGGCGCCGCGGCGCCGACCCCTGCCCCTCCTGGGACGCGGCTCCACGCTTCTACCCGCGCCGTGCCCTGCTGCGCCCGGACCCGAGCTGTCCGAGCCGCGCGCGTCCCCAGCGGGTGGGCGCCAGGGCGCCGTAGCCGCCCTGCGTTTGGGGCCTCCACGTCCCCGGGTTCTGGGGGCTCTGGCAGAGCAGGACCCCCTGAAGATGGTCACCTCCTCCTATCGCGGACATCCTAGGTCCCAGGACGTGCGCCCAGGTTCCCTGCCTTACGCTGTTCCCCGAGGGCGAAGGCTGCATCTCGGCGAGGCTTTGGGGACCGCTGTCCTCTAGCGTCCCAGATTCTACTGCCCGGTGATGACAAAAGGGACGACACCCACTGCCTCAGTCACCCCAGGCGGTGACCCTCGGGTCTTCCTTCCTGGCGGTGCCCTGTACCCACGTCCCTCCAAGTGGTCCTGTTCCACGCTTGGCTTGGTCTTCCGAGGAGGAACTCAGACCCAGCAGCTTCTCACTTAGGCTCCAAACTGATACCCTCCCGAAATAATCGTGAATTCCAATGAGAAATTTGGATTTTTAAAAAATCTAAATTCTGCCCTCAAAACTGGGGGACAGGAAGGGGGTTAAATGGCTCCTGAGCATTGGTGGCACCCCCAAAATCAGTCTGTGGCTGGCTGGGTAGAGTTCTGGGTCAACCTTGGTTTTTCTGTGACATGCGTGGTGGGTAGGCATTTAGCAAGAAAAGAGATGTGGGTGCTGGGTATCACCTGGACTCTGCCCTTGAGAACTTTGGGGGAGTTGCAGTCCTAAAGGAGCCTAAAAAGTCAACCCCAACTTTCACATTCCAAAACAAAGCGGGTCGGAAGGGATGGAAACTGCCTTGGGCCCTGTGGCCCACTCTGCACTAGAGTTGAGGCAGCCCCATCAGGTCCCTGCCAGGGCACCCTCAGATCTGACTCAGGCTGAGAAGGAGAAAGACAGGTCCCCTTAGAGGTGTGCATCCCTGGGCGAGTGGGAGGGACCTTTTCCCAAAGCTGCCAGGGCAAAATGGCTGAGTCCTTGAGCCTCAGAAATAAATCGTGGCAGACAAAGAAAGCGCTCTGTCTCATGCCAAGCACTAGCTCGGTGGCCAGTCCTCAGAGGACAAATTGTGAGTCCCAGGCCGGCAGTGACACGGCCTGGCTGTGTAGCAGGACATCTGGAGAGTGGGGTTCCCCAAGAGGCAGCTGCTGCTGAGCAAGAGGACACAGGACAGTCTCGAGGTGGACGCCTCACTATCAGGGCTCTGGGAATGGGGACACATGTGTCCCCAGAGACTTGGAGGCCAAGCTGAGGACCAATTAGGGTGCAGACCAGGCAAAATTAATTTCCTCAAAGACCAGAGATGTTAATGGCTCCTTCTCCTCAGCTTGCTGGATTTTACATGCCTGGGAACTCGGGAGTAAAGCAGCAGAGACTGTGGATTTGTTTACACATAGCCCAGCACACAGCAGGCACTCAACAAACACCTTAGAATCCAGCCTCCCGAGTGGAATAAGATGGCAGGAACACACACCTGCGATGTTTACCTGTCACCTTGAGCCAGGAAGGCTGTGAAATGTGGCTTTTCAGGACATGGCCAGGAACAAATGAGCCATGGGAGAGGCTTTGCTTTGAGCTGGGGCGCTGCTGTTTCCTGGCCTGGGTGACCTTGGCTAAATTCCAGTCTTCACTGGAAGAAAGGGGTGAAGAATTAAAATCTTCCAGAGTACCAAGCTTAATTCCCTACATCACCTTCTTGCGGTACTCACCCAGCTCCTACTTTAGAAATACAAAACCTCAAGACAGAGGGGAAAGTACTTGCCCAAGGTCACACAGCAGGAGGAAGCAGAGAGAATGGGGGTGGGGACAGGGCCTCACTAAATTTCCCAGGCTGCCTTCAAATTTGTGATCCTGTTGCCTCAGCCTCCTGGGGTGACAGGTGTGCTCCATGGCACTCAGCTAAACCCTGTTTGTTCTTTGGATTTCCAAGCGATATTTGCCCTATTGCATGTCACTAGGCCTTGGTTTTTACACCTGTGATGTGAGACAGTAGGGATTGGTCCCTGAGGTTCGAGTTTAGGGGCTGTTGGCAAGTCCCCGTGGGCCTACCGGGGAAGCGGCGGCTGCTCTTCCTCCTCCCCAGCCTGAGATGTGTGAGGAGCAATGTTAAGCAAAGCACAAATGTCAGGCAGCTTCTTGCCATCACAGGCAGACGCCCATTCAAGGCTTGGCTGTGAGCTCAGCGGCTGAGATAGACGTCTGAACCCCTGAATCTTTTTCCTCTCCTGCTTGCAAATGGGTCACAGGTGGAGTGTTACCCAAGAAACCCAGGCTTACCCACCATCTGCAGCTCCTTTGTTCTCAGGAGCAGGTGAGATGCCTGCTGCTTGTTGTGACCTGGCCCTGGGTACGCCTAGTGTCCTCCACCCCAAGTCACGTCAGCCCCGTGCCCGTGGGGAAGGTGGCAGCCCTGACTCTGCCCGATTCACAGCTGCCTCTTCCATTCAGCTGTGCCTTGTCGCCCAAGCTTCTCTTCCTGGAGAAGAGTGGCAGGGGATGGCCCCCTTCCGGGTAGGGTAGGAAACGACCTTGACTTGACTCTAGTTGCAAAGAGCAGCTCCTCCCTGACCTGATGAGATCATGTGTGTCCACTGCCGGGAGGTGTGGGCATGGCATAGGTGGTCCTTTGCACCAGCTTTGCCCCATTTTCTGAAGATCACTGAGAGGTGGAGGGAAAGAGGATGGCATTGAGAGAGAAGAGGCCAGGAGGCCAGAGGCAGACCCAAAATTGGACATGCCAGGAAATGCATTTCTGTCTATGAGCTGGGTGGACACCAGCGGCTGTGTCCATTTTACGCACCCCCCACCAAACCCTCTGGAGCCACAGGAAGGGATTCGAGTCAGAGGGGAGCCAGCTAGTAGCCGAAATAAGTTTTCTGACATAGGCAGTAGGTATGAACGCAAAGCTGTGATATTTCAGCCTAAGGCTAAAATTCAGACGTAAACAGGAAAAAATGCCCTGTAAATACTGTCCCAGTGCTCCTGTTATTAACGGGAGCAGTAACTGTCAGTGATAGCAAGTTGACACTCTGCGAGAATGTGCTGTATGCTAGGCTTATAATACTGCCTTTCATTTTCCCAAGGCCCTAGGAGGTGTGCAGTTGAATTGTCCCCACACAGGTGAACTGAGAGAATAAGCACGGAGAGCATGAGGGAATAGTAAGGCACTTGAGCCCGAACTCAGCCGCACTTCCCTGTGCTTGTCCCCTGACGTGGCTCACCAGGTGGCCACTGAACTCCCCGCTCCAAAGAGCCACACAGGTGGTGAGCACTTGGCCCCAGCTTCTGTCCACTGAGCTCACTCAGCTCTGGAAGCCCAGTAGCAAGGGAGCCATTGTGGAGGGCCAGAGGAGACTCAAAGTCCCTCAGTTACCAAGTCCCAGGGCCAGGGGTCCAGCTGAGATGTACTGCCTACTGCCACCTATTTGTGACCCAGATTTAAAATTCACCTGCAGCTGGAGTTGACACTGTGTACCCAGCCACCTTGCCCTAACTCTCCCATGTCTCCTGCATCTCACTGCCTGGGAAGCCGTAGAAAGTAGCCTGACAAAGCCATCAGCTCCGTTACTGTGATCTGACGTGACATGAGAAGTGGCATCTGATTCGATGCGTGCCTCCTGCGGCGAATGGGCTTCTATTTTTACATTTCTTACAAATTGGAAATTACAGGGAGGCCAGGTCTCACAGTGTGATTGGCTGTGGCACTCTGCAAGTGGGGGTGCACCGTTACGGGGAACGGACTGTGTCAGGGTGCAGGGGGCCACTTGGCCGTGAGAGGGGCCCCAGCTCCTGGGGTCTGGTGGGATCCAAGCTCTCCAGCTAGTGAGGCCGGAGTTAGCGGCTGCCTTGCACAGCGGGCGCAGCTCTGCCCACCTGTCGGCAGCCTGTGTCTGCAAGACCAGTGTCTCCTGCCAGCTCTTGAAATAACTGAGCTCTGGCCAGAGGGTCACTCAAGGTCAAAGATGCCCTGAAAGACATAGACAGCAGGTGGATTCATGGCCTTATCATTTGGTGAGGAGGCTCTATGCAGAGAGAGGGCAGCAGCCACTGGGAGGTGAGCAAAGACATTTGCTATCAGCGTTGCACTTCGCTGCGCAGTGCAGACCACACTGCCCTCAGTATCAGAACCGAATTTTCTGGTGATAATTTCTCATAAGCCCAAATTCCAATGACCTTGACTCGAACAAGGTCACTCTGCACACATGTGAAAAACATATACATAACATGTTAATAGAAGTTCACGTTTTTTAAAGCATTTTCTCAGTGGAAGTTTGCAACAGCTCTGGGAGCTCCAGGTGAAGGTAGGGTTACTGTTACTACTGCCATTCTTATCCCCATCCTTTGGAGTCACCTGAGCCCTCCACTCTGTCTGCTGTTTTCTCAGGGGGAGGAGTCACCTTTACTAAGCCCAAATCACCAGGTTTGCCAGGCAGCCGAATAGGGAAGAGCCCAGATGAAGGAGGTGGGGCACAAGATGCAAACTGAGTCTTCAGGCTTCTGCGATATGGGACGCTCTGACTGTGCCTCTCTCGGCTGAGCCTCAGCTGAGACTGGGATTTCAGACTATGATGGACTAGGAGCCCTCAACAGTAGCAGGTGTGGGAGCAGAGGAGGACAGTTGTCCTGAGAAGGATCTGCATGCACACAGGCAGGTATGTCTGGCTTTGGGTGAACATGAATGCCAGGCCCATGAGGTTGTGCAGAAGGACCCTCAGGCAGATGAGGAAGTGATCCAATGTGGAAGTGGCTCGGTGCCTCTACCCTGTGCTCAGCAGGGAGAGTGGGGGTGGCAGGATGTAGGCTGGAAATCATGGGACGGGCCATCGACCCAATCCCCTCTGTCACACTGCAGACTATGACATGTCAAGTCTTGAGAGCTTTCATTTGGGCCTCCAGGGTAGGCAGGGGACCCAAGGGCTTGTGATATCCCCTGGCTATAGGTTGGAGAGAAGCTGGCTATCTGGCCCCCAGTCACTGGCATGACACGTCTCTCAGGCACAAACTCTGGTGGGCCCACCTCACTGACCCTGAGTGGATCCTGGAGACTGTGAGGCTCAGGGCTGTGGAACTGCTCACTCCAGATAGCACCCTGGTGCAGCCCAAGCCTTTGGGTGCTGGCCCCATGTACTCTTCCAGGTGGTGTAGGTAATGATGCAGGGCATGGAGAACTCTTTTTGTTTGTTTGTTGTTGTTTTGTTTTTGCACTGGCCATTTTTGTTTCTGACTATGGCTTGACAAGGCCAAGTAACAACAATATAAAACAAATGCAATTGAAGCCCAAAGTTACCTACTTCCCAACCCAGGCCTGAGCTCTCCAATCCTGCAGCAGGGACTCGGTTGCTTCAAGAATTCACTGGGGCTTTGGCATGTGAAGCCCCTAAATCAGATGTTCTTTCCACAGCCTCAGTTCAAGGACCCATCTAGGATTTTTAAAAAGAAAAGGAAAGAAAACATGGGTTCAAGGAAAGGAAAGAAGCAGTCTTCCCAGGTGTGTTCTCTAAAGATGGAATTTCAGTGCCAGTGTGTGGCCTGCAGCCCTGATGACAGGCACTTCCGGCAGACTGCTCAAGTGTGGTCCTCCCCTACCCTGAACTCTGCTACCAGGCACCAGCCAAGCATATGGCAAGCATGGCCCCAGGATCCTCAATAAGGAAACCAAGGCTTGGCAGAGCTGGGGCTCTGATCCGGATTGCAGGACGGAAGTAGAGAGCCATGTGCTGCCTGGCTTGGAGGCTACATGGGACCCCGAATGGTCCCTTCCCCCTCTGTGCCCAGAGCCAAGGGGTTTGGCTTGGACAGTGGAAGCTGCATGCCCCACTTCTTCCTCTCCTCCTCCATGTCCCCCAGAGTAGGCTCCCAGGACTAATGACTGGGGACGATAAGAGCCTTTCTCCAAATGGCAGTGAATGGCACTAATGACAGAGCAGATGCGGTGCTGTTAATTATGCTGCAGTATTAAATGAAAACGCCAGCCTGGGAGACGTTAAATAGCATTGCTCAGCTGCTAAGAGCCCAGCTTCGGAGCAGTGCCATGGGCCTGGGCCAGAGCAGCACAGCCCCTTCCCCAACCTTGGAACCAGGCAGGAAGCACAGAGCTAAGAATGTTTCCCCAACCCAGGGTCCTCTATGGCTCCTTGTACATCCGCAGCATTTTGAGGAGGTTTTTGCAGAGGCCCCTGGAGGTGGAGACATCATCTCTGGGGCCCAGGGTCCAGGTGTGGACCATCAGCAGGACCAGAGAGACTTGGATCCCCTGCTATGTGTGGCTCCGCAGTGCTCCTGGGGAGAAACCAGCCTCCTCCATGTGTCCTTGAGAGGCTGCTCACAGTCCAGGTTGCACAGTCCCGAGGGCGGGAACCCTATGTCTCTAGGAAGGTCTGGTGCCAAGCATAGTGAGGGCCATGACAAGGATGGGTCCCTTCTCCAGGTACCAGCTACTTGACCTTCCCCACTACAAGGTCCTGGGGAGGGACTGGGCTTCCTGTGTGCACAGGCAGCCCTTTTGCCCTCTCTGAGCCTCAGTTTACATATCTACAGAATGGAGAGAATTAGGTCCATTCTCTCTGCTGGTAATTTGGTTCCCTGATGAACTGCAGCCCAGATCCTGGAGGATCACAGAGATCATGTCTGTGACCCAAAGTGACATGTGGAGAGTGTTGAGCAGGAGACGGCACCATGAGCTTTGGTTCATCTCGTGGACATAGAACCTCACTCAGATCTTCCCTCATTCTCATGCCCTTTACACGGAAACTGTGTCTAAGTTGTTTTAGTTGAAAGGAAGTCATAAAGCCCACCCATTTCAGACTCCTCTGCATCCCAGATGGGTAAATGGAGGCGCAGAGAGGTATCCTGGACTCCACAGGTGCTAGGACCCTGGGCTTCTCCGCTGCCCTGGTGCTCTTTCGCCTGCCAAAGCTGGCCCAGCTCCACTGTTGGGAAATTATTAAATGGAGTTGGTGGAAGGACTCTGGTTGCCGTGACAACGGAGCCCGTGTCCTCAGGAGATAATGGCGCTGCACAGGGGAGTGATGTGTGTTGAATGCTGATTTGGGAGCTGCTTAGAGCAGGAGCGAGGGTGCAGACAGGACTGGGTCCAGGGTTTGAGGCTCCCCAGAAGGGGTAGACTATGGGGGTGGAAAGCTGTGAGGACTTGCCTTTAATTCCTGCCAAGGGACAGCCATAGATAGAGCTGTCACCAAGTCTCCAGCTGCTTCAGGGACAACCCAGAGGCAGACTGTGCAAGGGACAGGGGTCAGTGATTGAGTCCCAAAGAAGGCACTGCATGGCTCTGCTCTCAGGGCTCTGGGCAGTTCTGACTGCTCAGAGTGACAAGGCCATCTCAAGAAGAAGGGGAGCTCTGTGCTCAGGTAGTGAAATGTATCAAAGTCCTCCCTGCCACTTCCTCAGCCCTGTGACCCCAAGCAAACACCTCTCCCTCAGAGCCTCAGTGTCCTCATCTGAAAAATGGGATGCTTCAGAGGATGCTTATGAGACCACATCCCTCCGGGGTCCTATCCACAGCCCCTTTGACAGCAGCTCTAGTTTGTTATTAACCAAAGGTAGGGTGCTCGAAGAGGTGTTGGCTGGGCACTTGTGAATCTGGAAGGCGGGAAGTGGCTGAGACACGTGGGCAGGTCACAGGGCCCTGTGTCCTGAGTCAGTGAACATCAGTAGAGAGCAAATGCTGAACCCCAAAACTCCATGCAGAGAACTGGGTTTTCTTTTTACCAGTTATCTAAATGACCCATGCCACAAAGCCTTGTGGAAAGTCCTTACCCTCTCACACCCTCTATTTCTCTCTCCTGCGCAGCTGGCAGAATACATGTACCTCCCTAGATGGGGATCAGAGACTATGGGGTTAACACCCTGAAAAACCCAAGTGCATCATTTGCATGCCGGCAGAGGCCTGAAGCTAGAGCTGGCAGATGACCCCACTTCCTTTTGGAAGAGGAGAGAGGGCCCTGGATGCAGAGTTTGGCAGATTCAAAGGCAGCCGGGGAAGCTGGGAGCTGCTGATTTAGATGCAAGCAACCATTTTGTTTTGCTTCCGCAAACCCCGCCTGAGCAAATTGAGCCCACAAGCAGCAGCAACCTGTTTCTGGGTCCCCTGTCAGGGAGGGACATTTCCTGCTTTCTCTGGGGCCAGATGAGAGAGGGTGAGAAGCCTGAGCCTGCAGACCTCGGAGGCTGACTCCTCCATGCCATGCAGGTGGGAGGGCTCAAGGAGACTGGTCCAGTGAGCAAATCAAGACAGTTGACATTTTCCATGGGTTTTAACCAGTGAGCTAATTGCAGGATGCGGCTACATGTCCTCTTTGGGACCCTGTTTAATGACTAGCATGCTCTGGGAATTTGACAAGATCAGCACCTCCCAATAACCTCCCCGTTCTCTGGTGTTGACTGCCTATAGCTTAAGGTCATGCTGACTCTGCCTAAGACTATTTTCCCACTGCTGTCTGAAGAGTAAATACAGCCGTTCGATCAAGTGGTGTGTTACAGTCTCCGCCAGGCATCCGTGTTCTCCGCGTCCCTGACAGTGCAGCGACCTCTTGACTTACTCTCCCACAGAACCCTCATGCTAGTCCCAAAGCAGCTGTTATCACCCCTGTTTTAGACAAAAAGGTAGGTGGCAGACCTGCAGCCCTGGAGCTGTCACTCAAACCAGGTTGCCTTGCTGGAAGTGGCCAGGCCTTGCTCTGTCGGCCTCTGTGAGCAGTTTGTGACCCTCCAGGTTCTGGCCACCTTTTGACATCCCAAGTGGAAGTCACGCATAGGTTTGCTTATTGTTCACCCACAGAAGTTTCGCTCTATCAAAATCTCATCTTCCGAATGGGTAGCTGCTTCTTGCTGCAGAGGGTTTTCTATTTTACAAAACAAGGAGGGGAGTATACTATAAAACCTGTTCAGAAAGCTGCATGAAGGAATCCATAACAGATGCCCTGGTGAAAATGAGCAGCATTTGAGCCTTATAAAAATAAAATCAGCTTTATCTTGCAGGAAAATATCTTAGACCCTGGAATCTGACCCTCCCTGGACTCTGAAAATATACGCCCCCCTCATTCTTGCAAAATACTCTCAAGCAATGTCTTGACATTTTTTTTTAATGCAACTGAGCTCTAATGAAGAGAACAGTACTATTTGTTGTTTTCCAGATACAGAAGTATAGCACCAAACAAGCTATCGCAAGCCCAAGGAAGAGGCTGCACTTCCTGTGCCCTCCTCCATTGGCCTAGAAAGTGCTGTATTGCGAGACTAGGTGGCATTGTAGATGGCATTTGGAGTGCAAGCTCAAAGCCATTGAGGACTGGGTGGGTCACACTTATGAGTGGAGAGCTCAGGGACATAATGATGTCATTGCCAGACTTGTAGTAAACTAGAAAACTCATGCTCACCCCCTTTCCCCAGCATGCAAATGCCAGTTTTAAAATTCTAAGCAGATGCCATGCAATTCAAATACATTTGGCTCCAAGGCCATCAGCCAGAGGTCCCTGGGAATTCTCGCTGTGATTTCATGGATCCTGCTGTATATTTGAGGACAGACTGTGTCATCTCTGGAATGGGCCCACACAGCCTGGGAGCTGTGGCCACCCCAGCATGGGAAGTGATAGAGGCCCAGAGTGTCCAGGGTCATGTCCTGCCATGCCTCCATGCTGCCAAGACAGACTTCCTCTTGGGCTGCTCTTCTGCAAGAGGCTTATTAAAGATGAGTGTTCTGTTTAGCCACCTGGCTATTATATTTTATTTTCCCCAAGTCTGAGTTCTCAAAGGGCCTTTCTCTGACTGTCCTTCACAGCCCTTCAAGTACATCTTGAAGTGAATGGTACCTCAACCCTGAAGCTTGCTGCTGAGCAAGTCTGACAAAGCAGAGCTGTGTAAGTGTGCAAGTACCGTCAGGTCATTCTTATTCCTGATGAGGATTAATCCTTTCTGGTTGGCTGAGCTCAGAGCCTTTACAGAAGGGCACCCTGGAACTGAGGCACCACACCAGTCAAAGACAGCAGGGGGGAAGGACAGGACAGGATGTGTGGACTGGACGCAGAGCCTGAGGTCCTTAACCTGTTCTCCTGGTCCCCTGTACTCTGTAAGGGGTCTGTAGATGCTGGTGTAAGGAGGCAGCTGCTGTGCAGAAGGCTGAGACTAAGGAGCTGGCAGCCCCCCAGTTCCCTGCAGAAGGGGTCAGTGGCAGGCACCACTAGGCTGGGTGTGGACCTTGCCCCCGCACCCCTCCTCCTACCTTGGGAAGATTGTACTGCACACAGGAAACGGCACACACAGCTCTCCTGCCCCCCATATCTCCTCCTCTCTATTCTCCTTCGCATTCTCTCTCTACCCTGTGCTCATGCCTCTCTCCACCCCTCCCCCTCCTGCAGCACTCCGCTCTTTCCTCCTCGTCATTCATCCCTGTGCAGTCTACGGGCTCAGCCTACAGCCTCCGAGGTCCTGGGTCTGACCCCAGATACTGACACTTTGTCCCTGATGGCACCTGTGGCCCTGGTAAGGCAGCAGCACATACTTGGGCCACTCGGGTGATACCCTGCCAGGCTGTCCTCACAGGAACCCATACTCTGAGGATAAGTGTCACAAAGCCTGCATCTTCCTAAGCATCCAAGCCCCAAGAGAAAAGTGTGGCAGAGGCCACTGGGTGTGCATCATGACAGAAACTATGTGTCTGTCTCCTGGGGATGCTGCACCTGTCTTGGCACCTAAGCCAGAACATTCATCGGAGCCCAGTCAGCAGGTGACCCCCAGGCTTTGATTTTGTCTCTCCAGAGGGCCCTCTGTGAAGCCCTTGCCCATGCATGTATGTTGGGGACACACAGTATCCCTGGGAAAACAGCACATGGGAAAGCCCAGTCCTGTCTGTGAGGGGAACAGTGTCATTGCTAAGGAGTTGTTATGGAACTAGTTATGGGTCAGTCAAACCCTGCATCGTCCACCATGGTCCCACCTCCTCTGCACCTGCCATGGCCAGAAGGTCTGTCCAGCAGCCAGGAGATCAAATTCCCCCACTTTTCTGGCAGCTTAGGTGGCCCCAGCCCCAAGCACAGAGGCAGAGGCAGGACTGATTGCAAATGTGGCTTGGGAATCCCGGATCTGGGCTCTGAGCTCTGGGCCTTGCCTCCTCCCTGTGAGGCAACCAGAAGAGCTAAAGACTCTCAGCTGTGCAGCACACTGGTGGCATTAAGCCCTGAAGATGTCCACAGAGTAAAATGTGCCCTTCCTGCAGCAGGGATCCACAGCTTGGCCCCTGCCCCAGGTCCCCTTGCTGATCTGACTGAGGACGGTGCCAGGTGCCTGGTGGGCTGCCTCCTCTGTCTGTCAGACCCTGCTCTGCATGCCTGGAAGAGCCCTGAGGCTGCTTGGGTTCTGGGTTCTTGGATTGCTGGGTGGCCAATCTCCCAGCCATGCTGAGAGCTTGGTGGCAGTGGGACCCCTGCCCCCAGGGGTGCATAGCTGGGTAGGATGAGTTAGGGTGAAAACTGCCCTTACCAAAATGAGGGGCTCAGTCAGATGTGGCAGAGAACTAGGGGCCAGAAGGAACTCTAGCAACCACTGATTGAGTAAGCATGATGAGGAGAAGGAGCTTAGAGTGAGGATGGAAATCACAGAGGTGCCTCAATCAGAGTTCAGCTCCTGCTTGCACACGCATGAGGGAAAGGCACTGGCTTGAGGTCACACGGCTAGGAAAGAAGGGGTAAAGATCCAGCTCCCCTCTGGGTCTCTGCTCATTCTCCTTCCAGGTGGGCCCCCGGAAGGCCTCTCCCAGCAGATATGCCTTGGGAGCCTGTGGGCCATGTCTGCAGTGCAGGAAAGGTCTCAGGATGCTCCCACTGGGGACAGGTCACTGGCACACACCAAAGGTGAGCTGGAAGCAGCAGGCACCTGTTAGAACAGTTGCTGTCCCTGTCTGTGCCTCACTGGTGGACTTGATAAGAGGGAGGTAATGAACACGGTGCCCTGGCCTGCCTGTCAGGCATCCTGCTTGTGTCCCCCTGCCCTCCGAGTTCTGCTTTTCCTTCTCTGCCAAGTGTGGAAAGTTGGGACTCTCCAGGGTTTGGGTGGAGCTGTGCAGCCCCCAGGGCTGGGTCTTGGGGTGACTGCTGGCCTTTTCCTCCATTGTGGCTTTGGAGGAGCCCCAAAAAGTCACACTTCTGGGCACCCAGGGGCTGGGAGCAGGTCGGATGCCATCTGTTGGGAGCAGTGAGGCAGGACAAACTTGTCCCCACGCAGCACAGCCCTCCAGCCACGGCCCCTGCCAGGCCAGCTCATCTGCAGCTGCAGAAGGTTCTCACAGGCCAGGCAGGGGAGTGCTGGTGTCGCCTGTACCAAGTCCTGGGGCATCCTGCAGGTTGTGTGGCTTGGGCCTCTGTGAGAAGCAGGACCAGTACTGATTCTCACATCCGGGTTCACAGCACTTGCTGGGTGGGGCGGGTGCTGGGAAACACAGACCACCGTGGAAAGTGGCTCCAGCGGAGTGCATGGATGGGTGGAGATTCTGAGCAAAGGAGCCACTCTCCTGCGGGTCCCAGGGTTGCTGGAGAGGGGGGGTCCGGGACACACACAGGAAAGATGTGGTCATGGGCTCTGCGGGTGACCTCAGGCGTCTGAGACCACTGAGGTTCGCAGCAGTGGGTTTCGAGGGGCTGGGGAGAGGAGTCACTCACTGGCCCTCTTGGGGCCTTTCCTTCAGCTGTGACCTGTGGTATGCATAGGGCGTTAGTGTGGCAAGGAAGGCAGCTGTGGGTAAGTGCCCGGCACAGGGTCTCCAGCACACCTGTATCCATACACGACTTCTGGCCCTGGGGCTGGAGCAGGTCTCCAGTCTCCACGGGTGACCCTGCCCCACAGATGATGCTGACACACTTGAAGCATCTGGCCCAGACTGAGATTCCATCCCAGCAGCCCCAGGCCGGTAGCCTCAGTTTCCTCATCTGTCTGGAGAAGGAGGCAGCAAGACCTGGCTGTTGCCCAAAGTAGGGGCCCAACAAGAGCTCGCTCTTGTACTGGGTGGGTGGGCACTGTCATGGCCTGGGCACGCGCAGACGCTGTTGGCTCCCAGTGAATGGAGCCCTGCGTTTTCCCCGGACCACAGAATAGACTGCTTCTGCTTCCCTGGGCATGAAGCCAAGCTCAATATGAATTTTTTTCCTTGAACTTCCACATTTCAAAAAGCAATAAAAGCGAGTCGAGCAATCTCAGTCTAAAGCGAGGCGCTGTAATTTCTGTAATTGCAGAAGGGGAATGAAACAAAGCCGAGTGCGTGCAGCCTTGGGGGAGGGGACAGGCCCCCCCCCGCCCCCGCGCCTAGCCTGACCAGGGACAATGGCAGCCCTGAAACTCGGGCTCCCCCTGCCCCACGCAGACGCCTGTCCATCTGATGCATGGGACAGAGACAGCTTGTCTATGCTGGCTTGCCTTCCGCCTCTGGCCTGCCCTCTAGCCCAGCCCAGCACCACTGCCTGGCCTGCCTCAGGTCCAGTCTGCAGCATCTCTCACCCAGATGCTGAGTACAAAGGGGCCCCTCTGCTGCCATCCTGCCCCTCTGCAACCTCCTGGAGCTGAGACAGAACAAGGCAGGCCACCCATCCCATTTAGAATAAATCTGAGCTCCACACCCTGGCCGCAGCAGCCCCATGGGACCTGATGCTGTCCACTGCCTCCACGTGATCCATCCCCAAATAACTGCACTGGACTCCCGCCTCCTTGCTGACTTTCAAGCACACCAAGCCCATTCCTGCCTCAGGGCCTTTGCACTTGCTGTCCCACTACTTGAAACACTATCCCAGTGTGTCACATTTCTGGCTCCTAATTGAGGCTGATTTTTTTTTTATTATACTCTGGCTGGTAAAATAAGCCCAGGGGCCAGTTTTGCCCCATTTTGCCGCTTCAGATCTGGGGCTTCCAAGCTGCACATGTTTTTGTTTCTTGCTGGGTGTCTCCTCATTCAAGATTGACAGAGGCATTTTTCCTACTTGGTTTGTCCTCAGCTTTTTCAAGGCCCTTACAATATGGCCACACTGTGCACAATGAGGAAGGGCAGGCTTTCCTGGATGTTTGTGCATGTGTTCGTGAATTTCTGCCACTTGGAATGTCTGCTTCCTCTTTTTGAGCCGGACAAACTCCTGTTCAGCTTTCAAAACCCAGCCTACATAGCTCCTCCTCTGGGAAACCTTCTCTTGCTGATTTAACTCATTCCCTCTGGGCCTACAGTCTCCTACGCTGATTTAACTCGTTCCTTCTGGGCCTGGGCTCTCCTAGGTCTTGCAGCACTTGCCACGGCATGTTCTGATAAGCTTTGGGCAGAAAGAGTCTTCTTCTAGTTGTGACCTGGTTGGAGCCAGTGTCTCTGGCTCTGTGCACATAGAAAGTTTTTAAGGGATTGAATGTTTCTGCTGGCACCCACGGCTCGTGAAGAATAGAGTGTATGTTATAAGAAGCGGATCATGGTCATCAGATGCCTGGCACACGCAGAGCTGTGTGAAGCTCAGATGACCCATTGCTGTCCCCTTGCCTCCAGACCATTGCTTTTGTGGGACTCAGCCGAGTTATGTGTCTTCCCACGGGAAGGGTGGGAGGCCTTGTACGGAAGTGCAGGGGAGCACAATGTATGTGACAAGCCTCAGGGAGGGGAGAGGCAGCCCTGTCCTCCCCATTAGCAGCTGGATACAAACTGGCCCTGGAGGACCAGGAGGACCATGGGGGTCCTCTGCCATTTTCCTTCCATGGAGGAGTTGCTTGGAATTTTTTTTCCCTGCCAGAATCATTTTAAAAATGAACCAAACGCACGAGTGCACCACCACCTCTTCTGCCTGGCCTGACGCAGCAGAGCGAGGCAGAAGCGAAAGGGCTGGAGGTTTGGACTCCCTTGTCTTCCCTGGGGAAACCCTGAGAGATTCCAGGAGGCCTGAGTAAAGAAGGAGCCCTAGAAAATACTGGCTGGTACTGCTTTGGGCTGCTGGAGTCATTCACCAGCATCTCTAGGTATCACAGGGAGGCCAAGGGGCAAATCGAAGATCGTCCTCGATCCTGAATCCTCCAGCCCACATTCATGGTCTGCCTCCCGGGTTGGTCTTCGTGGTGCTCGTCTTCTGTAAGGAAAACACTGTCCTGGTCCAGCACCCTTGCTGGGCAGGTACAAGCGTCTGGCTGAATCTGGACACATGCATGTCCTCCCACAGTGAGTCCTTCACAGCAGCTGCTATCTCTGCTCCCTCAGGCTCAGCATGAGGACTCAGGAGATGGCCTTCCTGGGGGACCCAGATGTGTGCAGAGATTCGGGGTTGTGACAGGAATCTGAAAGCCAAGGGTCACATAGTAGGGGAGTTTATTTTATGACTAGGGACTATCACTGCTTTGTGCAGCCGTCACAGAGCACTGTAGACTGAGCCATTTATCATGGTCTGAAGTTTCAGGATCACAGGCCAGAAGTCTGGGGGCAAGTCCTGTGGCAGGGGACGAGAGCAAGGAGAGGTGGACCCGGCTCCATAACAAGCCCACCTTCCTGGCCAGGGCGGCAGCCTTCCATTTGGAAACTTTGGGAACAGTCCAGCCACAGCAGAGCATCTGGTCAAATCCCAGACTGGGATGTAGCCAGTCTCAAGAGAGCCTGGAGCTGCAGCAGGAGAAGTGCCTTTCAGACTCTCCATTGACTGCCTCTATAGTCCTCTGACTGCCAGGTGGGCAGAGGGGCCTGCCTCCGGGTCTCCAAGTCACTCCTGAGACTGCCTTCCCTGAATCCCGGGCCAAACTTCCAGGGAAAGTGTGTGATTGGCTAGCCTGTGTCAGGTGATCAGTCCTGGTGAGAGGTGATTGGGTCATACTGGACAAAGATGGCAGCTGGAGCCCACAAGACTAGATTCTGGACACAGTGGAAATATCACTAGTTTGGCAGCTATGAAGACCCTGTGCCAGGGTCCCCTTTAGCTCTGCCTGTTACCAGAGCTTTTGTCTCCTGCAGACCCCAAAACTCCCAGATGGAACTCAGATCAGCTGCCCCTGCTTCGTGCTATTCCTGAGTGTGATGGTGACTCTGCTAGGTCCAGTGCTCTCCCTGGTGGCCTCTGCCCTAGACAGAGATACAGGACATGTGTGTGGGCACCCCAGAGGACAGGATGAAATGTGGGTGATCTGTGAGCCCTGGGAGATGACGGTGTTTGATGGTGTATGTGAGGGACCAGATCGCAGAAGCTGTGAGTGGTGCTCCCTCCAGCTTCTGGTTGGTCCTGAGAGGGGGTTCTTAAGTTTCCGATGTGTCATTTTATTAACTTTTAAAGACCATTCCAGAAACCAAAAAAGGAAGAAGTGTACAGAAGAAAACAAAACTCACTTATAAACAAATCTTTGGTGGCAACTTTGGGTATATCCTTCCAGTGTTGCTTTTTGTGAATTTTTATGAACAGATTTAGGGTGAAGGAAGAACCCCTTGGAGTGGCAGTGGAAGTGGGGGTGGGAATGCTTCAAAATTTGCTTTTCTGGCTACACAAAACACTGGGCTCTTCCCAATGATGTTTCATCACATTTCCACACATCTGGATTGAGGATGCAGACATTAGCTACATTAAGCCTTGGTTTTATATATTTGAAGAAACAAAAACCAAAAGGAAACCATCAGCTGCATCCCACAGCTCCCCATGGGCTCAGGCATGGCAAGCCCAGCCCCTGCTGGCTTTTCTTTTCCTTTGAATAAAATTACAGACTGTCATTCCCACATCCCTATGCATCACAGCTGTCCCCAGCACAGTGACTTCCCAGAAGTCCGTCACCCCAGGCCAGTACCACACTGGATGGACGTGGCTGGGATGCTCTTTGGACACTGCACAGCCCACTGCCCCCTTCTCTTCTCACTCACCCCCTTTCTTCCCTCCTGTGCTTGGCGGCTCGGCTCAGGGCTTGCGGGGACCTCACTGGAACTGAACTGCAGCAGACCATCGGGTAACGATGGCCCACTCACGGACCCCCTGCTCCCAGCCCGGTAGCCAGCACAGCTAGGGCTTCCTACAGTGCGACAAGCTGAAAGGATTGCCCCATTTTATAGGTGAGAAAACGGAGGCTCAGAGCTATCAAGAGTAGTACTTAGGAAAACTGCAGTACTAGTATTCCACAGACAGGAAATCTGAACTCACGATGGCTCTGAGGCCAGTTTCACACCCTGTTCTCTACTCACACTGCCTCCTAAGAGATGCAGAGGACCGGTTTATCTTGGGCTGACTAGGAGCCCAAAGAGGTCAGTCAAGCCAGCGGTTCTTTCCCAGAAGAGAACTAGGGCCGGGTCTCAAATGTAAAAACCTTCGCTTTGTAGCTTCTTAAATGCACAGGCTCAAGGCCTTCCTTCAACTCAATAAGAGATGTGCTGTTACCCTCATCTTAAAAGGTAGGGATAATGGGCACAGAGAGGTCAAGACATCCACTCAAAGTCACACAGCTTGAAAGTGATAAAGTGGACTGTGACTGGAGCTACAGCCCCCGTTGGGCTTACCCTGACCACGACTATCATGGCATTAGGAAGAGCGGATCTAATTGTTCCTAGGAGGCAGTGAGAGGGTCTTATCATCAAACACACCGTGTTTCCCTCAGGGCCCTGGGGAGGGCTCACAGTGGGCCAGAGTTAGAGCTGGCTGGGGAGTGCGCAGCAAACCTTCCTGCTCCCTGCGTCTCTCCCTCTCCTCAGGAGAGGGGCTGGTGATAGAGGGCTGAGGATACCCGCTGGAGCCCCCGGAGCGTGGGGGTCACTTTGTCACACCTATTCTGGAGAGAGGGAACTCTCGAAGCCTGGTGCTCATTGTGCCTGTACCCCACCTCTGTCCTCCAGGGTGACCTTCAGCCGCAAAGCTGCTGTCCACGTGGACTGGGGCCGAGCTCACATGTCCATCTGCCAGGTCGCCCACGTCCAAACGAGACATGGCGACCAACAGCAGCAAGGTGGCCGACGGGCAGATCTCCACAGAAGTCAGTGAGGCCCCCTTGGCCAGTGACAAACCCAAAACCCTGGTGGTCAAGGTGCAGAAGAAAGCAGACCTTCCTGATCGAGACACGTGGAAGGGCCGCTTCGACTTCCTCATGTCCTGCGTGGGCTACGCCATCGGCCTGGGCAATGTCTGGAGGTTTCCTTATCTCTGCGGGAAGAACGGTGGCGGTAGGTGGTCCCCTCTCAGCTGGGTCCTGCTTAGGCTTCATCTGGGGCAGCATTAAGGGAAAAGCTCCGTAAAGATTCCAAAGATCGTTGGTACAGGGTCTCACTGCTTGCTTCTTGCCCCTTTATCAAGAGCCTGCTGTTAGTCTGCTCTCTGTCAGTGTCACAGGATACCTGGGAATAGTGACTGAAGGAGGAACTGTAGCTTCTGGCCCACTGTTTCAGGCCTTGGTCGGCTGGCGTTGCATTTAGGCTGGTGGTAAACATCATGGTGGAAGCGGGGGGAGGGGGGAGGCAAGAGCTGCTCAGCTCACGGCAGGCAGGAAGTAGAGGCGGGAGCAAGATCTAGTCCCCCAGCCTGCACCCTCTGACCCACTTCCTCCCAGTGGTACAGGAGGCCAGCAGCCCTGTGACCTGATCACTTCCCCAAAGCCCATCAGTTGGCTGCCTTGCCTTCAACACAGCGAGCTTTAAAAATATGGAAGATCTCAGCCATAACATATTCCAGAGGACAATTGTCCTGTCCCACTGATGCTGAACATTCATCTCTTTGCTTTGCAAAGCACAGAGCATAGATGCTGAGCAGAGAGACACCTCGGGCTGCAGTTTGGCTCTGGGCACACTTCAGAGACAGGGCAGGAAATCCCAGAGGGGAACCTGGAATTGTGGTGCCCTGGCAATGAGAGGGCTTTCCCCAAAGCTGTGGGGCCACAGCTTGTGTCCTGTCATCTGCAGGGGCCTTCCTGATCCCCTACTTCCTGACTCTCATCTTTGCGGGGGTCCCGCTCTTCCTGCTGGAGTGCTCCCTGGGCCAGTACACGTCCATCGGGGGCCTGGGTGTGTGGAAACTGGCCCCCATGTTCAAGGGTAAGTGTGTAGAGTGTGGCCCTGGCCGTAGGGGGCCCTGCCCCCAGGCCAGTGTGAAGCCAGCCTCCCCGCTCAAGGCTCACATCTGAGGAGAGGGGCAGCTATTGTGGGCAGAGGGGAACCGGATCCAGACCCTGCCCATCCGCGAGCTCACTTCACCCGAGGGAGCTTCTCTGCCCCTGAGCTTGGTACCAGTGGGCACTCAGCAGCCCTCATGGGAGACACGAGCACTGCCCACAGGCTGGACCTGGTGCACTGATACCCTGAGCCCACTGGCCAGGTGCACGTGGCCTCTGGCTGGTCCCTACCTCTCGTAGGCTCAGTGTCCCCGGCCGTGCCTGTGTCCAGGGTTGAGCAGATGGTGGCTGAACAGTGGCTGTCCCCACAGACCAGGCAGTGTGGTGATGCTGTGCTCTGTCCCAGGTGTAGGCCTGGCTGCGGCGGTGCTGTCCTTCTGGCTGAACATCTACTACATTGTCATCATCTCCTGGGCCATCTACTACCTGTACAACTCTTTCACCACGGTGAGCCCCCACCGCCTCGCCTTCCCTGGCCACTCTGCTGTTGGGGCTGTCCCGGGATGCATGCTGTCAGACTCCACTAGTGTGACACAAAAGGCAGGAAGTGGGGCGTGGGCCAGGAGAGGGAATGCTGGGAGTTAGGGATGGGCAGGGTCAGTGAAGCGCAGAGAGCTGCGGATCGGTGATGGTGCTGGCTGCCTCTGATGAGTGTACTTAGAAAGGATCAAGAGGGTAAATTTTATGTGATTCAACTTTGACCACCAAACCAAAAAAAGGGGAACAAAATGCGAATTTGGGTGTGGTGGCTCATGCCGATAATCCCCACTATTCAGGAAGCTGAGGCAGGAGGATTGCAGCTTGGAGGCCATCCTGGGTAGCTTAGTCTCAAAAATAAAAATGTGAAGGGTTGAGGATGTAGCTCAGCGGCAGAGCATTTGCCTAGCATGTTTGAGGCCTGCATTCAGTCCCCAGTACCAGAGAGAGAGGAAGAGAGACTAACGAAGCATAAGGGAACCCCCCATGAGGCTCAGATGCTCAGCAGCAAGTCCACATGAAGTGTCCAGGCTCCACCTGGCTCCAGAGAAGCACCATGTCACTGTCATCATGCCTGTGCAGAATCACAGAGATGGGACACAACCCAGGACCCAGAGTACTAACCGTGCAGTTCTAAACCCGTTCTTCTTGAGCTGGTGGAGATTCACATTGCAGCCCTGACACTTGGTGGCTGTGCTTCTCTGACCCTAAGAGCTATTGGGGAGGAGAGGTCAGAATTCAAGAGGCCCAGGAGACCATGAGCAGGGACAGAGCCAGTTGGGACCCTGTTTGCTGGCTTAAGGGCAGTGTCCAAAGGACTGTGTCCTTGCAGACGCTGCCATGGAAACAGTGCGACAACCCCTGGAACACAGAGCGCTGCTTCTCCAACTACAGCATCGTCAACACCACCAACATGACCAGCGCTGTGGTGGAGTTTTGGGAGTGAGTGCAGGCAGCCTGGTGCCTGATAGGACCGAGGGGACCAGGGACGGGGGCAGAGGCATGGGGCAGGGCAGAGCCTCTTCCTGCCCAGAGCGAGCTGGGTGATAAGGGGCCACAGCTTCCAGAGCCCCTGAACATATTTGGGGAGCATTGCACCTGTCCTCGTTGGTATTCTCTGGACAATGTACTGACCTCGCACTCAGCATCTGAGCCACCTAGAGATGACACAGGGTGTGCAGGAGACATGCCAGGTTAGGTACCAAGGCCCTGCTGTGTTGTGTTGGGGACTCATAGTAAAGGCCACAGTGGTGGACTCTATCATCACCAAAAGAGGGTTGGGAACACCCAACCTGTGACAGAATGAGATCCCAGGGCCCAAAGCTCTGTGAAACAAAAGGAGTAGCTTGGACCATCCCAGAGCTCGTGGATAGGAGGAGCCAGAAGCAGCAGCATCCCAGCTCTCTGGGGCTGTGTCCTTCCAGGCAGACGGAAGCCCACTCGGGCTGTGTTTGGCTCTGCCCACAATACCTCCCATGCATAGCCCTCCTGGACACACTCAAGCAGCTAGCGTTTCTTCCACACACATTTCCTGAGCACCTACTTTGTGCCACTTGATTCGAGATGAGGCTGTGTGAACAGGAGACTCCGCTGGGGGAAGCACACGCAGGTTGCTTGGCATCTTCATGGGAGGGGTGACTGCTTAGGAGAGGGGGAAAAGGAGGAAGGGAGGGGGAGGGGAGGGAGGGGCTGGCTCACAAGGCGGGGAGTCTGCGCTTCATTGTGAGAACTGAAGGGAGCTGTTCACTGCAGAACACAGTTGACACAGTCCCCCAGCAGCCTCAGTAGGTGAACAGTGACAGGGCTGACAGCAAGTCCTGCTTTCTCTGACCTGCTGACACTTCCTAGTGACACTATGCACTGGGCCTTACCACCCCCGTGCAAACCAGGGAGGATGTAGCCCATGTCCATGCCTGGCACCCTGGTCCCTCCATCTCCCCCCAGCCCCTATGACTCCCTCATGGCTGCTCTGTCCCACCAGGCGCAACATGCATCAAATGACGGATGGGCTGGACAAGCCAGGTCAGATCCGCTGGCCACTAGCCATCACCCTGGCCATTGCATGGATCCTGGTGTACTTCTGCATCTGGAAGGGTGTGGGCTGGACTGGGAAGGTAGGAATGTGTGCAGAGTGGGAGAAGGCGGCAGGGGTCCACAGAGGGACAAGGTCCTACTTTCCCAAGATGCCATCCAACCCTGATTAGGAAGGTCCCTGTTCCTCTGTTTCCCTTTCTGTGAAATGAAAATCATAAAGGTTCCCTGCGGTGTGCCCAGCCCAAGGACACAGGCTGACTGGTCACCCTGGAGAAGGTCACATGGGTGGACCTTTCCCAAGCTCCACCCCAGGAGCTGAGGGCCACAGGCTGGCTGAGTCTGTCCCCACCCCTGGCCTGAAGGATGCCTTTCTGAATAGCAAGGGTGACCACTGTCCAGACGAGAAAATGGGATCGGAAAGGGTACAAAACTGACCAGAAGTCACAGAGCCTGTAGGTCATACAAATGATGAAGCCCCTCCTGCAATTCTGAGGGCAGTGATGTTGCCAGCGGATGGCGGCCACCTTTCCTAAGCCCTTATTAACCTAGCACTGAGTCCGAAGCATGCACTAACCCAGGGAATAACCCAGAACGGAAGGTCACAGCAGAGCCAGAGACACAAAGTCCACTACGCTTAGAAACTGCCCCTCACACAGTGCACAGAAGCCAAGTTTCATACAACATTGGTCTTTTGATTATCAATTTGACAAAAATAGTTCTCTTCTTCCTGTCCTCCCTGCCAGCACTGCAGGAAAGCCACGCTGCTGCTGGGTGCAGCCCACTTCTAGAAGTCAATTAGGTAACATGGGCCAGAGCCCCAGATAAGTTGATTCTCTGACCAGTAATTCACTGCTAGAGAGAGGCCCCAGGAGGGGGATATATAGAGATGTTTGCTGTAGTATTTACACATAAAGTTAGAAGTAACCTAAATAGATAACAGTCGGATGGACTTGAAAGTCACCCCCCCCCCATCGCTTGGGTAATTTAGAAATTAAAACCTGGGAGGAAGAGAGGGGAATGGGAAAAAGCAGGTGCTGAGCTGGTTGGCTCAGACACCGAGGAGGGGCTTCAGGGGGTGGACACCCGATGGGCATTCAGGACGCTTCCTGGAAGAAGAAGGCCTGGCCCCCAGCGAGGCAGGGGCGAGCTGGCCGGTGTCTCTCGCCCACTTCCTCCAGGTGGTGTACTTCTCTGCCACCTATCCCTACATCATGCTTATCATCCTGTTCTTCCGGGGCGTGACGCTGCCTGGGGCCAAGGAAGGCATCCTCTTCTACATTACGCCCAACTTTCGCAAGCTGTCTGACTCCGAGGTAAGGGTCCCTGCAGGATGCCCAGTGAGTAGGTCTGAGCCCTATTCGCCAGCCTCAGATGGTGCTGTTGTCCCTCTAGAGGGGCTGCTGGACACCTGAAAAGGGGCATGGGGGCTGTGGCTGTGGTCACTGGTAGGACCATTCTCCATCCTCTTGCCCACAGGTGTGGCTGGATGCAGCTACCCAGATCTTCTTCTCCTATGGGCTGGGCCTGGGGTCCCTGATCGCTCTCGGCAGCTACAACTCTTTCCACAACAATGTCTACAGGTGCCTGGGTGCAAGAGCCTGGTCTTTCCTGCCCCCGCCCCTTTCTGCAGACCCCGCCCCTTTCTGCAGACCCCGCCCCTTCTCCAAAACCCTGCCTCTGGGTTCCCTGCCACACCCCCATGGCCACACCCCCAGCCACACAACCCTTCTCATTTGTGCCTCCTTTTTTCTGCCTTCTTGGTCACCCTGCTCTGAGCCAGCCATTCAAGGTCACCCTGCTGGCCCCATTTCTTCCTGTCCCAGATCCTTTTGGCCCTGCCCTCCCTGGTGCTCTGGGACCTGTCCTCAGGGCCACCTGTCCTCAGGGTCATGCTTCTTCCTGATCCAACTCCCTTCCTCTAGGGACTCCATCATCGTCTGCTGCATCAATTCTTGCACCAGCATGTTCGCAGGTTTCGTCATCTTCTCCATCGTGGGCTTCATGGCACATGTCACCAAGAGGTCCATTGCTGATGTGGCGGCCTCAGGTCAGCACCTCCAGGAGGGACTTGCTGGAGCTGGGGCACGAGGCGGGAGAGATTGCGGAGCCGGGGCCATGTCACCTCCATGACACAAGGCCCCACATTTTGGTGCTTTTATCCCAGCACCAAAGGTGCTCTCACCAAAAGTTGTGCCCACTCTGAGCCTTTCCACTCCCTGCTCAGCCACAGGAGGGCCAAATGTACTCCACTGAGGCCCTGGAGGCTCAGGGGCCACACCCTGTCTCTCAGAGACCTGGCTGGTCATGTTCCCTGCTGAGGCTCTGATCTCCCCTACCACGGTAGACACCCCCTCCCTGGTCACATCCCAGGGACTGTCCAGGTGCCACCCCTACCCACTTTCAGATCCAGACCAAGGAGGTGGAAATCTCTTTGCTCCCCATTCCAGGGTGTCCTCAGCACCACCGCCACATGCTCCAATGCAGCTGCCCTAGCCTGCCCCCACCCGGTGCTCCCTTTACAGGAAGGGCCCACTGTCCAGTGGCTAGTGGGGAGCCTCAGCCTCACCCCACTCCCTTCCCTGCCTCCTCACAGTTCCCGGAACCCACCCTCCACCTGCCCCCTCTTGCACCAGCAGGCACCATCCCTCCCACTGGCCAGGCCACTGCAACCCTGTTCGGGACAAAGTGACAGCCTTGCTCTGGTCCTCTCACCCAAGGACCAACCCCACAGCCTCCCTCCTAAAATTCCTCCAAAGATGTCAGGAAACAAAGCCTGGGAAGTGGGTGAGCACAGGGGGTGCTCTGAGCTCCCAAAGGCCTTTCCTTCCCACCTGCCCCCAGGCCCTGGGCTAGCATTCCTGGCATACCCAGAGGCCGTGACGCAGCTACCCATCTCCCCACTCTGGGCCATCCTCTTCTTCTCCATGCTTCTGATGCTGGGCATTGACAGCCAGGTGAGCACCCCAACACCTCGGGCCCCCACCCAGGCTCCTCCGTCTAGAGCTGGGAGACGGAGGAGGTCATTCTTAGGTCCTCATGAAAATGACCACACATCCTAGATTTCTAGAATGTTCCACCCAATGAGACCCTGGGAAGCAACTCAGCCGCCATCCCCACTTCCTGAAGGGGAAACTGAGGGTCGGGGGAAAGAACCCTCCTGAGGTCCCACAGTGAGCGAGGGTCAAACGAAGCAGCATCCCAGGGCCACCAGGCAGTATGGGGCTGGAGCTGCTGCGGGCAGCCGTCTCTGCTCCCTACAGTTTTGCACTGTGGAAGGGTTCATCACCGCGCTGGTGGACGAATACCCCCGGCTCCTCCGCAACCGCAGGGAGCTCTTCATTGCCGCCGTCTGCATCGTGTCCTACCTGATCGGCCTCTCCAACATCACCCAGGTGGGCTCCTTAGGCACCTGCACACCCAGGGCCCGCTCGGAAATTAGACAACGGCAGGGGGAAGTCCCGGGAGAGAAATAGGACAGTGAGATCAAGCATGGCCCCAGGTTGGAAGAGACGCTGCCTGGGACAAGGTGGTCAGGGAGGTCTCTCCAAGGAGGTGACAGCCAAACTGAGGCTCCTGATGAAGGACAGCCGAGCAAAAACCTTCAGGGAAGAGAGCACGGCAGGTGCCAAGGCCCCGTGGTGGGAATGGGTTAGAGGGCTAGAAGGATGGGAAGAAGGCAGATCCTACGGCGTCTGGGTCAACCAGTTTGACTTGGTCTCTCTCACCGCTTCTTTATGTGCTGTTATTGTCCTGTGGAAGCCAGGGGAGGTTTTAGCAGGGAAAGGGCATCTCTAAGCAAAGATGGCTCGGCATTTTCTTCTCAATCCTTCGAAAGCAAATGTCCACCTGACTCAGTCACACTCACAGAGCCCTCAGCTCTCTCTCTAGGCTGTCCCTAGGCTTTCTTGCTGCAGTGTAGCCCGGTAAAATCTGCCCTCTTCAGGCCCCAGCCGAGTGCGCTGGGTGCTGGGGTCACCTACCTTTCCTCTTGCAGGGGGGCATTTACGTCTTCAAACTCTTTGACTACTACTCTGCCAGCGGGATGAGCCTACTGTTCCTCGTGTTCTTCGAGTGTGTCTCCATTTCCTGGTTTTACGGTGAGTGGCATCCTCCTCCCTCCCTCCTTCATTCATTCATTCCTTTCTTTCATCAGTCACAATTCCACAAACACAGCTTGGGCACCAGGCTCACCCCCTCACACACACAGTCACCAATTTGGTCTTCACAACCACTCAGTGAGGTTGTGTTTAGAAAGAAACAGTTAAATGCATTCATTTAAAATGGGACCAGTGCTTCACACATTTGGGGATAAAAAGGTTAGTCTGTGGTTTTATCCAGGAAAGGAAAACCCAAACTACTATATTTTTTTAAAGCTTTGAAGTTCCACATTTGATAAAAGCTGGGCTATAAATAAAAGTCTGCTCTCGGCAGGAGACACTGATTTTGTGTTTCTTTTGTGTCTTCCATGTCCCAAGCCTCCTGCATGCTGGTCCCAGAGATGCCCTTCCCTGCCCAGAGCAAATCGAGTGTTTTGGAGGTGACATGATGTTCTGTGTCACCTCCAGACAGACTTGCACCTCATGCCTTGTCACTGTCCCCTGTCCTGTGTCAGACTGGTCTAACCAGTGACTTCACCTGTGAACTGAGTGGTGTCAGTTGAGCTCTGGTCACGTGAAGGCCTCTTGCAGTTTTTGTTTTTTTATGAGATTTTCAGCTCTTTACAATCAAGTGCCAGTAACAGACCAACAAGGGAAACGCCCTATCCTCTTAAGCCACTGAAGGAATGTCTGGGATAGATGTGGGGCAGGAGGGACATAGAGTGGGGACCGTATTTTGTATGGCCCCTTCCCTGATGGCTGTCTTTATGTTAGAGTGACTCGCTTTCCTACTTGCTGCCTGAATGTGGCTCCTGGAAATACGCCCAGCACACAGCATTGGTTCCAGGTTCCAGGGAGGAGAATGGGGTTCAGAAGAGCAACGTGACCTGCTCACTGTCACTCCACAAGCAAGGGGTACAACCCACTGTCCCCGCTGCTCATGCATCTCCCCATGCTGTTGCTCCAAATGTCACAGGTGTCAACCGATTCTATGACAATATCCAAGAGATGGTTGGCTCCAGGCCCTGCATCTGGTGGAAGCTCTGCTGGTCCTTCTTCACCCCAATCATTGTGGCGGTAAGGACAAGGGGCGCTGCTTGTTAGGAGGAGGCTAGCACAGGCTAGGCAGCTCAGTTCTAGGGAGATGCTTTGGGGGCAAAGGCAGGGGAAGAGGCCCCCAGAGCCCCAGATCTCCCCAGAGCCCCGACTCTACAGTACCTTTCCCCTGCATCTGTTGAGCAGCACTGTCAACCCATGACATCAGGCTCATGTCCTCAGGTACACAGGTGCTGTTGGTCCACTTAGCCATCATGGGTAAGGACTCAGCCAGCCTGTGTCAGTTGGCCACTCAGCACTGGGGTATATGCCACTGGGCTGATGTCCAGCCTTGTTCTGCTCAGCTGGGAGAGGCCGGCTTTCCCTGTGTCCTGCCCAGAGAGGGTGCCTGTCCTATTATGCACAAAGGTGCCTCTGTGCCAGCAGAACCTTAAGTGTCAGGGATGGATCAGTCATGGGACAGGGTGAAGACGAGGGCCCTGGCTGGTCCAGTCTGGGTGACCCATCCCTCACCCCTGCCCTCATCCCTTTCCAGGGTGTGTTCATTTTCAGTGCCGTGCAGATGACACCCCTCACCATGGGTAGCTACGTCTTCCCCAAGTGGGGCCAGGGTGTTGGCTGGCTCATGGCTCTGTCCTCCATGGTCCTCATCCCCGGCTACATGGCCTACATGTTCCTTACCCTGAAGGGCTCCCTGAAACAGGTAAGCCCCTTCTCTCCCACCTGAGGGTCCCCTCCCCAACATGCAAAAGCAGCCCCATCCCTGAGGTGCTTGAGGTCTAGTTGGGGACATGACAAGCTGAAGAGCCATGGCACTGGAGTGTTACAAGGGCTCCAATAGGGCCTACAGGGGAGAAAGGCACCAGGATCTCTGCCTTAGTCCTGCTGGGTTGAGAGGATTCAACAAGGCTTCCCACAACAGGGAATCTCTAAGGAGCACCTGAGGGTCAACCAAGTGTAGTGGTGGCCACAAAAGGAATATTCCTAGAAGGA
>PVLA01006690.1:0-118802 GCA_004027455.1 Hydrochoerus hydrochaeris | reverse complement strand
TAAACTCATGCCTATTACCACGCACTAAACTAAAATCAAAATGTATCAAAGATCTAAATATTAAGGCAGAAACACTAAACCTACTGGAAAACAAAATAAGTGGAAATCTCAAGGACCATAGGAGTAAGCTGAGAGTTCATGAACCAAAACCAAACTACATGGGAAATACTTCAAAGAATTAACAACTGGTATCTCATTAAACACCTTCTGCACATCGAAAGAAATCACCAACAGAGTGAAAAGAAAACCCACAGACTGGGAAAAGATTTTTGCCAACTGTCCCTCAGGCAAAAGATTTTATCTAGAACACATAAAGAACTGAAAAAAATCAGTCCCCCCAAATTTAAAGAATCAATCCAAAAATGGGTGTCTGAGATGAACACACAATTCTCAGATGAAGAAATACAAATGGCAAGTAAATATATTTTGAAATGTTCAACATCATTGGGCATTTGATTCATGCAAATCAGCACTACACTGAGATGTCATCTTACTCCCAAAAGAGTGACTAACATCAAGAAATGAAACAATGGCAAATACTGACAGGGCTGAGGGGGAAAAGGAACCTGCTCCATTGTTGGTGGGAGTGCAGACTGTTATAAACACTGTAGAAATCAGTATGGTGATTCCTCAAAAAACTGGGATTAGAGGTTCCTTTCGACCTCAGTAATTCTTTCTGGATAGTATGCCAGAAGAATTAAAAACATCACACCACAGCAATATACGCATACTCTTGTTTATAATAACCCAATTTGTTCTCTCTCTCTCTTTTTTTTTTTTTTTTTAGTTCTGGGGTTCGAACCTACAATCTTCTGCTTACCAGGCAGGTGCTTATGCCACTGAGCTAAATTCCTGGCCCCAGCAACCCAATTTGTAATAGCTAAATCTTAGAAACAACTCAAATTCTCACTAATTGAGGAATAGATAAAAAAGATGTAGTGTTTTTATATAATGGAATGCTACTCAGCTTTAAAGAGTGATAAATTTGACTCAGCGATTCTTGAGCTCTGCATCATGTTGGAACTTGGGGCATGGGAGAACAGGCAGCTTGCTCATCACCCTGGTAAGCAGCTGGTGGCCTCACAAGCTGCTGGTGCACCAGAGTGAGAACTACTTGACAATTCCTGAGCTCTGCAACATGTTGGAATTGGGGCCCTGGGAGAACAGGCAATTTGGTCACCACCCTGATAAGCAGCTGGTGGCGGGCTAAGAATCAGACATTGATCAATCTCCCCCCAACCCCGGTTGGAAGTGGGAGTCAGAGGTCTAAATATCTCTTGGGAGGATGAATGTATGCAGTGTGGTAAGTAAAGGGGATATCCTTCTACCATCTGTTTGAAGGCAAATATTTTTATCACTGTTTTTCTCAGTTTTGAATAATGGTACTGCTCTATTCAGTAATCTGTTTTTATAAGTTTGATATTTCCTTCCATTTTGCTCTACCTGATTGAAAGAACAGCTAATGTGAACAGAACGCAGTGTGCTATTGTGCCTATTGCTGGTGTCCTGGTGACCTGCTGTGAGGTTCTGTGCCAATTTCATTGCACTGCCTTGCATGGGTTTGTTCTGTCTTGTTCTGCTGTATTTTGCTACCTTAAAAAAGTAGATAACAAAGTAACACAATGCTTCCAAAAACCTCTCTACTACACCAAAGCTGATCCATGGGGCATGGATGAGGAGAAACTCAAAAACAAAGCAACAGATTAATATAAGTTGATTAAAAAGTAAATAACAACAACAAAACAAGCCAGTACTGTACTGAGTAACCTGAAACAGGATATAACTAAACAGATAATGGATTTAAAAAGTAAAAGGAAGAAAGGAAAGTTCTCTAAAGGATATAACTGCATTTATGTTTAAGTGTGTTGGATTGATAACAGTGTTACTAAGTTGTTATTGGATCACTGAACTTCTTTGCAGCCTCACTGTTTGAATGTCCACTTTGTATGCTTTAATTTTGTAACTTGAACAACAATGTCTAAGAAGACAATATGTAACTTACCAGCTAGTGATTTCTTATTTTTTTCTGAAATTCTGTATTGTTTCCACCCCTTTTTCTGTTTTGCTTTTTTCCTCTTTAAATAAAAATAAATAAATAAAAATTTAAAAAAAGAATGATAATTTTGACCATTGTTGGACTCTGAAGGAAGAGAGTGCTAGGTCAACAAGAAGCAAGCCCTCAGCTGGGGATTAACTCAGTGGCATAAGCACCTGTCTGGCAACTGCAAGGTCATGAGTTCAATGCCCAGTACCAAAAGAAGAAGGAGAAGGAGAAGGAGAAGTAGAAGGAGAAGGAGAAGGAGAAGAAGAAGAAGAAAAAGAAGAAGAAGAAGAAGAAGAAGAAGAAGAAGAAGAAGAAGAAGAAGAAGAAGAAGAAGAAGAAGAAGAAGAAGAAGAGGGAGGAGGAGGAGGAGGAGGAGAAAGCTTTCCCTCTGAGTTGGCACCATGCACAGGCCAGTAGGCCAAAGTGGTGAGAACCAGACACCAGCCTTTTCCCATAAGTTGGAACCATTCTCAGACTTCACGGGAAGAGAACAAGATGTCAACAAGAAACAAGTCCTCCCAGTGAGTCGGTGTCATTCATGGGATGTTGGGGAGACAACCATATGCCAGCATCTTTCTCATGAGTGAGTGTCATTCTCAGACTGTGGGGAAGAGAACAAGAAGTCAACAGGAAGCAAGCCCTCTCAGTGACAGCACCATGTGCAGGCTGCTGGGGGGAGAACCAGATTCCAGTGCCTTCTGGTATGCAGGCTAGGGGACAAGAAGAGCCCACTCCCTCACCCCCCACCATAAGCAACGGGCTGATCCAGAGAAACAAAGGTTGTGATGATAGCTATTGAAGTAAAATACAATTTAATGCTTTAGTGTTTAGTATTTCACTATCTTTGTAGCTCTAAAGCCAGTAATCTGTTCATGTATTCAAAGGATAACAATATACCATGTAGCATCTATGGGGGATCTTATTCTGAAGGTAGTATTTGTAATTTGCTATTATCTTATTTTGAAGTCCTGTATCATTTTCATTGTTTTATTGAGTTTGGTTTTATTCTGTTTTCTATTGTTTGATTTTACCATATCCAATTGATTGGGCAGTTATTTCAAACATAATGAGATATATTATGGTAACCATTTTGGGTTTACTATTATCTTGTTTTGAAGTCCTTTATTAAGGTCATTGTTTTGTTTTTATTGCTTCTATTGTGTTCTGTTTTATTTGATTTTTACTGTGTCTGAAGCTATGGGCAGCTATTTTGAAGACAACAAGAGGCATTATGATAACCATTGTTGATCTCCTATTATCTTGTTTTGAAGTCTTGTATCACACTGTTTTGTTTTGATTATCTTTAGTCTGCTTTATTTTATTTGGTTTTATTTTCTTTAAAATGAAAATTAAAAAAATAAAATCAACAATGGTCACTCAAGACTTTATATAGGTATATAGGTATATGGATGATAGGAATGATACTCATAAGTGAAATAAATCAGACTTGCATGTATATACACTGAATTGTCTCCCTAGTGTGAAAAACTGAAAGAGCAGATAAGATTCAAATGTTACAATAAAAATAGTAAGAGGGAAAGAAACTGCTCAAAGGGAAATTATGTTGCTTGATCAGTCCTGTATGCCTGTAGCTCATAGCCTGAACAATTGCTTGGAGGACAACAATATGCACTGTAGCAACCATTGTTAAATTCCTATCATCTTGTTTTGAAATCCTATATTGTCACTGTCTTGTTGTTGTTGTTGTCATGTTGCTTGTGCTGTTGTTTTTTGTTTGTTTCCTTCTTAAATTTTGTTTTTTTCTCTTTAAAATAAAAATAAAAAATAACAATTGGTTTACCAGTTACCCATTGATGTTACTTTTGCTAACAGCACAAATGGACCAGTGTAGGAAATATATGCAAGAACAAAGCAGAAATTCCTAATGAAATGTCACCTGGTTGAAATAGAGAATTATATAGTACAATCTTTGGATTCAAAGATACATAACATGTAATAAATAATAATAATAAATAAAAGGAGAAACAATGTTGGCCTTCTTTGTTTGTGGCAAAGAAAAACAACCAGGTACTGCTGATGTCAACATTGTACCAAGATGGCAAGAGGAACTGAGAAAACTCAACCAAAATGAGACCAGAAATTATAACTTTTTACAACAGTCCAAAAATGGAGTAGAGGTTGCTGATGAGTTATGCAGCAAATATGCCACTTGAAACACAAATCACTGATCAAAGATTATATTTTACTCAATCTTAAATATGCATGGTGTAAATAGTTTCATAATTTACAAAGAAAAATAGCAAGTACAAAATATTATAGAGAAATTTTCTTATAGGATTGGGATCAAAATTTTAGAAAGATCACCTATAACAGAGGAAAAACAAAATATTTCTTCCCAAGGAACTGTTCAAAAAAAATATTCTAGAGCACACTGGTGAGCTGACAGGTGTACAGGCAGGTTGAATATCGTGATGACCTACTAAGACAACAAGAAAACTAAAAGCATGTCAACAGTGCCCTAAGGAAAAGACAAGAAAATAAAACATATGTGCCATCAGTGTAAGCAAGATTTGTGCACAGAACATGCATAAATCATGTGTGAAGGCTGCCTTGGGTGTGACAGTTAAAGCAAAGATTATTTCTGTGGTAGGCTTTTATTTGTATTTTCATTCTAGTTCACATAGGTTTATATTTCTGATGTTATTGCTTAGATTTTATAAGTAAACAAGTGGTGTGAAAATGTTTGATATCTGTTCTAATTATTCATAACAAATTTGGTATTTTATTTTATTGATATTCTATTTTACTGCTAAATGCACTGTATACAATGTAGCAAGGAGCTCCTGACAAACATAAGAGTGGTGACAAGAATGGCCTGCCACGAAGGAAAGGAAAGCTAAGCACATGTGCTGTCAGTATAGGAGAGCTATACTGTGTGTTGTGTATGGAACATGCAGTTGTCACGTATGAAAACTTCCTTAAGTGTAACAATTAAAGCAATGATTGTTGTAGAATTCCATTGGTACTTTTATTGTAGTTCATATATGAATTTATTTCTTCTGTTTTTTAGATTTTTATAAACAAATGCTTGATGCTTAAAATACACTACACATATTAAAATGTAATACTTTATTTTAGTGATATTTTATGTCCCTGTTAGTTAAACATTGTATAATATAATAAGAACCTATTGACAAAACAGCAAGACAAGTGAGATGTCAAGTACATCCTACAAAAAAACACAAGTGAGATTTCTAGTATGTCATACAAAAATGACAGGAAAGCAAAACATGTGTGCTATCATTGTAAATACTTGTATACAGAATGTGCTGTTTTCAGATGTGAAGACTGGGTTCAGAAATACAACTCAGTAGCAGAGCCTAGCAAATGTGCAGTACTGAGCTTGATTCCTGCACCAAAAAAAAAAAAATCCCACAAATAAAATCACCTATTCAATTGTCCCTCCTTCTGAGATCATAAGTGAAGACTGATTTAAGTGTGAAAAAAAATCATGAAGATTATTTTGATGGTTAGAGTTTTTTAGTATTTTCATTGCAATCACATAGAAATTTTTTCTCTTGTTATTTTTTAGATTTTGCAAATTAGGCTTCTTTTACTTTTTTTAAGTACTCGACTCATTTTCAAACCATGATAATGTCAAGTCCAGGGAATCAGTTTGGCAATATTCCTTCTCCATAACTTTTATGGAAAAGTTTGAGAAGTATTGGCGGTAACTGTGATATTATAGTAAATTTTGATGGTGAATCCATCATGTCATGGACTCTTGTTAGTTGGTAGGTTTTTTTATTACTGTTTCTATTTCCATGACTGTTATTGGTCTGTTGAAGATTTATATATATTCTTGATTCAATTGGTTGTGTCTAGAAATTTATCTGTTTGTAGTAGATTCTCCAGCTTATTAGTACTGAATTTTCAAAGTAAATTCCTGTAATACTACAGATTTGGGTGCTATTCATAAAGATCTCAACATTTATGTTTCTAATTGAACTGATATGCCTTTTTGTTCCTTCTTTTAGTAAGTGTAGATAGTCTTATCCTTTCAAAGAACCAATTTCTTTACTTCTTGACCCTTTGCATTTTTTTAGTCTGAATTTCATGTGACCTCTGATTTTTATAATTTCCTTATCCAAGTTTTGGATTTTGGTTGCTTTGATTTTTTTTTTCTTTTTGGGCTCGGGATGTTCAGAATTAGGATATTTGGAATTACTCTGTTTGTCTATTATGGGTATTTTCAGTAATAATTTGCTCTCTAGAATTGCTTTTATTGTGTCCCATAGGTTCTGGTAGGTGGTGCTGCCTTTATCACTTGACTGTAAAAACATCTTAAATTCTTGATTTCTCCTGTGACCCATTAATTATTCTATGATGCATTATTTTATTTCCATGTACCTATATAGATCTGTAGTTTCTTTTGCCATTGATTTCTATTATCATTCTGGTATGATCTGGTAGTAGAAAGGAGATTATTTCATTTATTTTGTATTCAGTTAAAGTCATTGGATGTTTTAAGATGTTGTCTAAATTAGGCATAGTGGTGCCTGCCTGTAATTACAGGTGTTCAAAAGGCCAAAGCCACAGAATCAGACTGAGTTCAAGGTCAGCATGGGCTACACAGGAAGCTCAAGGCCAGACAGGACTACATAGTGAGACCTTATCTCAAACAAAACAAGAAAAGATGTGGTCTATTTTGGAGAAAGTTCCATGTATGGCAAAGGAAAATTTGTACTGGGATATTGTTGAATGAAACATTCTGTAAATATCTGTTAAGATATCCCAGGTGTGCTCAGGGTTGGTATTCATTTGTTGGTGTTTTTGTCTGATTTATCTATCATTCTGTGAGAGTCCAATATTTATGTACCCAACTATGATTGTGTGGTTGTTTACCTGATATTTTATATTCAGTGATATTGGTGAAATTTTGCATACCAGCATTTGATACATGTATATTTGTCTCTTCTTATTGAATTGTTCCCTTTTCCAGTAGTTAGTAACCTTCTTTGTCTCTTCTAATCAGTTTGCTATGAAATCCCATTTCCTGAAAGTAAGCCAACTACTCCTGTTTGCTTAGAGCACCATTTACATGGAATATCATTTCCCCAACTTTTCACTTTCAGTCTGTGTTTTTTCTTTTTGGAACAGGCATGTCTCTTGTAGGCAACATTTAGCTTGATTTTCTTTTTACTGTCTATATGGACCTGAAAAATTACATATTTAATGAACACATGAAGTAACTCATACATGCTTCAGTGAAGTAGATAAAATTAGGTGTTATCACTGGGCCCCTGAGACTAAAATTGTAAGTTATCATTTTGAGTTTAAACAACAAAAAATTTCAATCCTAATCTTAAACAGGTTTTTTTTGTTTTTTGTTTTTGTTTTTTTTTGAACCAGGAATCATACTCAAGACCTCCAGAATGCCAGGCAATTGCCTATGCCATGGAGCTATATCACTGACCCTTAACCAAATTCTTAAGTTTCCTTCCATAAAGGTAAACTAAGGCACAGAAATTGAAGAAATATGTCTGAGTTTATCATTAGTACTTGCTAGAAGTCTGTCCCAGAACATTGTTACACTCATGTGATCTCAGACAGTGGTTTCTTACTTCATACTGCAGGCAAATCAACAAGAATAAAAACATGTGATTTCTGTGTATTAATTACTATTCCCATTTTGAATCTCCCCAACCACTCCTTGTATATATACTTCATGGAAACTCGTCTGAACATCCAGGGCCTCCTGGGTGCCACATTTATTGAGAAACAAATTCAGTCTTGAGAAGCAAATTCCTTGACCTTCTTCCTAATTTCCTAATAAAGATTTTAGAGGCACAAAAACATGCTCCAGACCTGAGGCCATCTCAGGTATAAACTGATTATTGGCATTGCATGATATCTGATATCTGTTCTAAACTTGCTCTCCATCTCATCCTCCCAAAGTCAACAAACATCTTTCCTCTCTTTACTTTTTTCTCTGTTGTTTGTTCCCTCCCCATTGATCCCTCTGCCAAGTGTTATTATGAGTTATTTCTTTATCAGCTCTTTGCAAACTTCCACTAAAATGTGACTTTCATCGTCCTCCCCACTTGCCGCCACACCTATGCAGTGGGAGGTTCTACATTTGATGGCACCCATTTTGACTTCACTTTGGGGCTCCCACATGGATTCAAAGCAGGAGAAAACAACACAGAGACATAGGAAAGCAGACCCCAGGTGCTGACTTCAAGATCCTCTTAGGGTTTCCCATATACTTCTCCTTCCAGGAACTTTTCATGCACAGCTCTCAGTCCTTCTCACCTCATGACCCTCATATCTGTAACCATGGAATCTTTCCCCAAGTCCCTTAGACTTATGTCTCTCTTCAACAAGAAATTCCAAAATCCACAGCCATAGGCCCTGTCTCAAATCCAAATGAAATCTGGATTCTTGGATCCTATTGTCTGCTCTCAAATTCACATCTGCAAGATCTTGATCAATCTAGGATGCCAAACTCAGAACTGAGGTGCTCAGTCATGAAACCATTCAAACTTTTTAAGGTCTAGAGTTTATCTCTGGTCTCAACCAATCCAAAATCCTATAATGCTCCTTCTGATGTGTCAAAAACCACCTGAAGCATAATATTGCACATCATCTCAAAGGCCTCCCCCACTTTGACTGCTGTGTTGCAATCTAGGGAGGGTGCATGGGGGGGTCTATATCTAGGAGGTGAAATGAGAAAATTACATAATCAGGACCAAAGGCCACTTCTCTCTCTCTCTCTCTCTCTCTCTCTCTCTCTCCCTCTCTCAGGTAATATGAAAGGCTGTCTCAGCCTTTGACATCTGCTCACCTCACAGTCACGATGCTGGCCTCTGGACTACTTGTGGCTTTTCTGGCTTTCCTGAATATAATAATTTTGATGTCCATCTGGAAACAGAGAAGGCTGCAAGGGAAGATGCCTCCTGGACCCACACCACTGCCCTTCATCGGGAACTACCTGCAGTTGAACACAGACCATATGTACAACTCACTCATGAAGGTGTTGCCAAGAAGGGGAAGGGTAGAATGAGATGGGTGAGGAGGTACCAATGAGCTGGTGATTTGTGATCAAGGATTGACTAGGAGAGGCGATGTCTTAAGATAGGAGTTTTTAAAGTTCAGTCACCGGGTACTACATGGGGAAAAGATGGCAATGTTCATCTCCTTGCCTCTCAGGGCCTTGAAGAAATGCATCCCAGTGCCTGATTTCTGAGTACTGGCTAGTTCAGCAAACTGCCTCCTAACCACTCTCACCCACTCTCATCAGATCAGAGAGCACTATGGCCCAGTGTTCACCATCCACTTGGGTCTCCGCCCGGTTGTAGTGCTGTGTGGATATGATGCAGTCAAGCAAGCTCTGGTGGACCAAGCTGAGGAATTCAGTGGAGGAGGCATACAGGCCACCTTTGACTGGATCTTCAAAGGCTACGGTGAGAACACTTCATGAGGGAATGTGTCCAGAAAGACTTGGTGGCTTCTGCTTCCCCAGCTCTTGCCCTGGCTCTCCTGACCATTTTTCTATATCCTTTTCATTGTTGTCTGTCCTTATATCAGTTCTGGGATCTCTTAGACTTTCTGTGCCTAATTTCTCCATGCCTGACTGCTCCTATCTCCCTGTGCCCTCTCATAAAATGTTAGTTCTTTCCACAGATCTATGTATCTCTTAAAACCTCATGAGATTATTCCATTGGAATCCGGTTCCTATAAGTTTGCCTAACCTTTTTGTTAACCTCAGTTTCTAGACTCCCCATGATTCTTTCCATCTTCTTCTCTCTTACTTTCTTTTTTCTCTTTCAGAATCTCACACAATATCTGCTTCAAAATCTCCTTGGCTGTGTTTCAAAGTAAAGAAAATCTTTTTTGGACACTTTTTCTGCCCCTGCTTTGCTCTATTCTCCAGCTCAATTTAGGTTCATTTATCACTTTTATTTCTAGTTTCATGCATTCAAAATTTCACTTATCAGGCCTGGGATTAGCTCAGCAGCTAAGTGCCTGCTTGGCAAGTGTGAGGTCATGAGTTCGACTCCTGATACCAAAAGAAAAAGACATTTTTTTACTTCTCTTTCTTCTGTCTTCTGTCCTCTGTCATTTCCTCCTTCCTTTTCTTCTTCCTATGTCTTCTTTCTATGTCTCTGTACCTGTTTCTCCTTTGTCTGTCTATATCTGTTTTTCTCTGTTCTCTTCTTTCCTCTCTTCATGCTTTCGGTCCATCTCTTTCTGGACATTTCTTTGTTCTGACTCAGTTTTACTGTCCTACTCTTTCACTCAGGCTGTGGCTTTGCTGGCATCAGCCTCCCAGTCCCTTCTTGTTTTCAAACCTCCCTTTCTCCGAGGAGCCTCCCCCGGGAAGGTCTGTGCTCCCCCCCCCAGGTCTTACCTCTTCCCTTCCCTGTGCTCACATCTTCAGGTGTGGTCTTCAGCAACTGGGAGCGTGCCAAACCACTCTGGCGCTTCTCCATCACCACGTTAAGGGACTTTGGCCTGGGAAAGCGTGGCATTGAGGAGCGAATTCAAGAGGAGACGGGTTTTCTTATTGCATCCTTTAGGGAAATACAGGGTAAGAAAGGAAATTCAGGTTTCCATGGGAAGTAGAAAACTCCAAGGTCAAGAACTACACATTATGGAATTGTGTCAAGGGTCGTGCCTGATCTCTTTTCTATATCCTCTCTTAGAGGATAAGTCTGAGAGAAAGAGACAACATCATTATTCTCAATTTTCCATTTCATGCTGGTAGTTGAAGTAATCACTGGAATAGCCTACTCCAATTCTGAGACTGGTGTCAGAGAGCCCACTGGACAATCCCCTAATTTCTGCCTCTGCTACTCTCTTCCCTACAGGTGCTTTCATAGATCCCACCTTCCACCTGAGCCGAGCAGTCTCCAATGTTATCAGCTCCATTGTCTTTGGGGACCGCTTTGACTATGAGGACAAAGAGTTCCTGTTACTTTTATGCATGATGCTAGGGAGCTTCCAGTTCACAGCCACCTCCACCGGACAGGTAACCCATTCCAGTCTGGCCCTGCTACATCCCTACCACAATCTGCAGGCCATACCTCCACTTGGCACCCCAAACTCCCATCCTCTTCTACAGTCCACTCAAATATAACCCCCACTACTATCCACTTCACATTACATGAGATCCCAGAACAGGTACCCAATTCACTCTCCAAGGGTACTTGATTATCTAATTGGTTATTTCTGAAAATCTGCATCCAAGATGCCTTCCCTTTAATCACCTGGGCAAATGTCCCCTGAAGCAAATCTCAAACAGATATTCCTACCCAGTCATCTAAATTTCTTAACATATGAAGAAATGACCATCTCACGTCACCTTCTCTATACTTAAACACTTGGTGCTGTATTTTGCTAGATTTCACCACTACATAGGAATCTCACACCAGTGGCCTGGATTACCTAGACAAAAACCCCTGCTCAGCCCATTTAAATACACACAGATACCATAACCCATGCTATAAGCACACATATATCTATAGATACAGTCTCCAAACAGAGAAATAAGTGCCCTTCGGTACTGTCATCTCTATAGTTCTCATGAGTTACAAGTATTAATTCCAAATCTTAATATATAAATACCTCAATAAGCATAGCCCCCACTTTAAAATCTATATACCACATAGCTGAACATCTGAATAGAATTTACATATCTAAATCCTGCATGTATTTGGATACTTACTTGCAACATAGCCCTCTGGAATGCCTATCCAACCAGGTAGGTTCACCAAGACATCCCATTTGAGTAGCTCGACATTGAAATGTCTCCCTACCCAATCTCACTTGAGTCTCCTAACATTTATATCAGTGCTTTTATCATCCTCATCTAAAGACTAGTCAAGCATTCCATCTCACTTAAATTTCTGGACAGCAGCCCTTGCACATAACAAATATGAAACCTTAAAATATTTTCCCTTCAACCTCAACTAAATTCAAAAACAGTTGGTCAGATATTTGAAGCCAGTGCCTTCTTTGCCCTGAGACAGGTTCTGTCTCCAGCTGTCATTCTCTTCTGTCCCCCTTTGTCTCTATCCAGCTTTATGAGATGTTCTATTCAGTAATGAAGCACCTACCAGGACCACAGCAACAGGCCTTTAAGGAACTTCAGGGTCTGGAGGACTTCATAGTCAAGAAAGTGGAGCAAATCCTTCTTCCAGTGCATGCTGGATCCCAATTCTCTACGAAACTTCATTGACTCCTTTCTCATCCACATGCAGAAGGTACACAAACCAACTAGGGTGAGGAGGTCCAAACGAGGCAGAAAGAGTCAGACTGAGATGAAGGAGAGTTATCTATTCACATTAGCCTGTATCATAATGATCTTCACTCTGCCCATGATAGTTGATCATCACTGTTCTATCTGTCAGTCTCTATTCACCAGCAGGATATGTGCATGCAAACCACCTCTACAACCCTGCCACATGGCAGGTACAATTATAAGTGTTTCATAGAATGACCTGAATAGCTTTTGTATATCATACTATGACTTCAATTTTACAAATAGAGAAACTTCAGCCTAGAATTCAACTGAGATTCCTGAAGTCACACAGCAAGGAAGAAATGGAATATAGCCTGAATCCTCTCTGGCCTTAGATACAGATGGTACTTACGGCCACCATATTTTCTAACCTTTCTTCACCTATTCATTAGATACTCCTGTGTGGACAAGTGACCTGCCTTAAAAATATTTCTGTGGGGTATAGCTACCATAGTCTACCTGTCTCCCATGTGTGAGAAATAAGGTGTGACTTTAAGGCATTCAGAGATATTTCTTCTAAAGGAAGCTTCAAATGGTAATGAGTAGGATGCAGTCAATAAATATTCTGACTGTCAGACTGTCTGTCTGTCTCTCTCTCCCTCTCTCTCTCCTTTCTTACAGTCTCTCAGATTCTTTATAAATATTCTTACTACTTAAAAAAATGACAAGGAGGAATGGATTTAGCTTGGTGGCATAAGTGCCTGCCTGGCAAGTGCGAGGTTGTGAGTTTGATCCCCAGAACCACACACACACACACACACACACACACACACACACACACAAAAGGCAAGGAGATTAAAACAGATGGTTGGCCAAGTAAACTCTATTTAAAAAATATTTGGGACAAATGCAGCAGGTTGAGCAAGTGCATGAAACAGCAAGAGCCTGGCAGATCCAGGGTCTTTCTCTCTCCCCACTTCAGGTTCAGACTTAACAGAGGGAGGCTCAAAAAAAAAATCTCATAAGGTCTTCAAGTGGATGTTAAATGAATTTTCCCTAATAGGCATTCTTCTTATAGGAGAATGGCTCCAACACAGAATTCCACATGAAGAATCTAGTTTTGACCGCGCTAAACCTCTTCTTTGCTGGCACAGAGACAGTTAGCACGACCTTGCGCTATGGCTTCCTGTTGCTCATGAAACACCAAGAGGTGGAAGGTAAGGCTGTAGGGGTGGGGGTCAGGTCACAGATAATGAAGCTCCTCTGAACCTTGTGTAATGTCCTCACCTCTCCCAGGTCTCTGGACCCTCAGACAAACCCTGCAGAGGCAGGGGGACATTCCACTAAGAACCACTAAGAACCAGACATTTTTCAATAGCCATTGAAATATTCATAGAATCTGGACTTAAGGCTAGAGTGCTTGTCTAAACTCCAGAGATTCTATCACCCATTCTGCCAGGTCATTTCCTGGCTCTCCTTCATTCTGGATCCCTTATGATTCTGGAAAGAGCAAGGTAAGAGGATCTACTCCAGAAAGGTGTATGGCCAGTGTTTGCTTTGATGATCCACATACATGTCACAAATAGTTCCATGCAATATATCTAGTTTTACAAATTTAGACTAACTTTTTGATCAGAACTTCCTAGAAAACTAAACACCTTCTCTCTTCACCTGCAGCCAAGAACCATGAGGAGACTGACCGAGTGACTGGCAAGAACCGTCAGCCCAAGTTTGAAGACAAGGCCAAGATGCCCTACACAGAGGCAGTGATCCACGAGATCCAAAGATTCTCAGACACGATCCCCATGGGCCTGGCTCGCAGGGTCACCAAGGATACCAAGTTTCAGGATTTTCTGCTCCCCAAGGTGTGTCAGGCCTAGCCTAGAGGGAGCTCCATTACTCACCTGGGACTCTGTTAACCTATTCCCATTAGAAGACTGATAGCCTATCTTATGCCTTCAAGCAAAGATTTCCTTAACAACTGTGTCAGTTCAGCAATTTCCCTCAAAGCCCTGATTCTCATTTCTCCCCACATTTTCTGCTGCAAGGAAGTCCATCTCTTTTCTCAGAAACTACCTGTCAAACCCACTTCCAAGAAACTTGTTCCTTAGGGACAAGAATCTCCTGTCCCCCAAATATTCTTCCCAGGGAGATATAAACTCCAAGTCTCCCAAGCATACTGTCTCAGAGAACAAAAGCCTGTAAGTCATGAGAGACTTCTGACTTCATACCCCAAAGATAGACACGCTCAAATGTCCTGCCCCAAAGGGCACTTTCCTGTCACTCACACATCCATTCTCAACAAACACATATCCCTAACACCCCACAAATTTCCCATTACTGGCAAATTTACTTCATAACCTCCAAATCTGCTCTCTGAGAGAAACACAGCTCCTATGCTTCCCATATATCTTCATCCCGGGTGCTCTAATTATCCCTTCTAATACTTCCCTTCTGATACTTTTGTGCTTTCAGACAACTGGAGTGTCAACCTATTTATCAATTATCCTTTCTTCTCCCTGCCAGGACACTGAAGTGTTCCCTGTCCTGGGTTCTGTACTGAGAGACCCCAAGTTCTTCTCCAATCCTGATGATTTCAACCCTCAGCACTTCCTGAATGAGAAGGGGCAGTTTAAGAAGAATGATGCTTTTGTGCCTTTTTCCATTGGTAAGAGACCAGTGTTTTCTGCCAGGCAACTTCTCAGTTTAATAGAGGAAGCTCATCCCAACACCTCTCTCTGAGGTGCATTCTAGTATCGTCCAGCTAGGAAATCCCTCTTGGATCTACACTCCAGGCAAGCAAACACAAGCTCAGAAACTCCTAAACATCAGATATCTGTACCCAAAAGAAAGGGATGATTAAGCCCTTTTCAGAGATACACAAAATCAAAGTTCAGAGTGAGTCAGAAATTTTTTCCAAGGACACCCAACCAGCTCTTCAGACACTTAGAAAGGAGTTGATAGCACAGAAACCATAGGAATGAGAAGGGGGTTCCTAAACTTTCCATTTCTATAGCCTAGCATGTATCTCATCTACTTCATGTACAAGGAAAGCTGAGGATCAGAGAGCATTAGACCTTTGCCTCAAGATCTCTCAGACCAAAATATTATAGCCTTCCTCCCTTGGAGAATACAATTAGGCATTTGGAATTGGTAACAGAGGACAGTGAGGGTTTCCTTCACCCCTGACACTCCTTCTCTTCACCAGGAAAGTGGTACTGCTTTGGAGAAGGCCTGGCTAGAGTGGAGCTCTTTCTCTTCCTCACTTCCATCTTGCAGAACTTCCGATTCAAGTCCTCACAGGTGCCCCAGGACATTGACGTGTCCCCTAAATGTGTGGGCTTTGACACCATCCCATGGAAATACACCATGAGATTTCTTCCCCGCTGAGTTAAGGGAAGGAGAGATGGACAGGAAAGGGGACTATTGTTCTGGGGGTGGGCTAGTGGGTGGGAAGGGCTGTTAAGTAAAAGGGCTCACAGAAAGGGCAAAATGTGAGGAGAAAATAAGGAACAGGACAGGTGAAAGTGGGAAAAAAAGAGATGTGACATTACTGAAGATGTGTAAAAAAATAAAGATGTGACATTACTAAAGCTGCATTAAAAAAATAAAGACATGTATGTACCAAAGCCTAAAGATGAATGCAGTTGTCATATATTAAAACACATGTATTAAAAGAAAGAAAGAAAACTTCGATGAGAGGAATGAAACAGCAGCTAACAATTGAACAGCCCTGCCCAGAAAGCATCTGTGATCTCCTCACTTAATGCTCAAAAATCCATGCAGAGGGTAGGTAGTACAAGTGACAAAGCTGAGACTTACAAGATTTAAATCTCTGTGTTCACAGAACATAGGAGGTCAGCATGTACTTCAGCCCAGATCTGTGCCCATAGTCTTCAGAGAAGATTCTTGAAATTTATCCTTTTCTCTAATAAGATCACACAAATTTATATTTTTATGAAATCTGAACGTCCTTGTCCAGGGGTTTTCAGACCCCTGGAAGACAATTGACCTGGTCTTCTCCCCTCACACTTACCTATACTCTCATCTACTCATGCGCCCCATGGACTTTAGAGTATCACTGTCTGTGCCTTCATCAGGATATACCACAATTTCTGTTTCAAAGCAGACTAGTGAGTGGGAATCAGACTTCTTAGTGATGTGTGTAAAAAGCCATTAGTATTTTCTGCAAAGTCATAGCTTTGTATTAGCACATAATCTGTTATTTCACTTATGAGTATGGTCTCAAGTCATGACCATTACTTATAAAAGTCTCAGTGCTATCTTCTTTATAGCTGAGTAGCACTCCATTGTATAAAAATACCATATCTTTTTTATCCATTCCTCGATTTATGGGCACTTGGGTTGTTTCCAAGATTTGCCTACTAAAAATTGTCCTACTAAAACATGGGTGCACATATATCACTGTGGTATAATGTTTTCAATTCTTCTGGGAAAATACCCAGAATTGGGATAGCTGGGTCAAATGGGATCTCTAATCCTAGCTTTTTGAGGAGTCTCTACACTGATTTCCATAGTGGTTACAACACCCTACACTCCCAACCAACAGTGGAGAAGAGTTCCTTTTTCCTCACAGCCTCTCCAGCATTTGTTATTGGTTGATTTCTTAATTTTGGCCATTCTTTCTGTCATCAGATGGAATTTCAATGTTGTTTTAATTTGCATTTCTCAAATGACAATTGATGTTGAATATTTTTTCATATATTTCTTTGCCATTCATATTTTTTCATCTGAGAAGTGTGTATTCATCTCAGCTACACATGTTTGGATTAGGTCCTTGAATTTTGGAGACCTGATTTTTTTTTCATTTTTTTATTTAAAGGGAAAAAAACAGGAAAATGTAGAAATATTACAGAATTTCAAGAAAAGAAGATAAATAGTAAGAAACCACTGGTTGATATATTACACATTGTTCTTTTAGAAATAGTTATTCAAGTTACAGGATTAAAGCACACAAAGTAAGCACTAAAGCACTGAGAGTGCAAACAGATCTGTTCAACAATCCAACAAGAACCTAGAAATATGGTCATCAATCCCACACATCTAAACATACATGCAGCTATGTCTTTTATAGCACTTCCTATTTCCTCTTTTTTTTTGCAATAGCAATTATACATTTTAAAAATTTTACTTAAAGAGAAGAAAAAAGAAAAAACAAAAAAGGGTAGCAATAATACAGAATTCTAAAAGAAAGAAAGAAAAAGAAGAATGAGAAAAAGCCCCACTAACAAATCAGTAATTTGTAAATTACTTATTGTCATCTTGGATGTAGTTGTTCAAATTATAAAGTTAAAGGGTACATAGTAAATATTCAAACAGTCAGACTACAAAGAGTTTTTCTCAAAGATCCCACAAAAATTCAGCAATATGGTCATCTATTTCACACACTCAAACTTACATGCAGTTATATCCCTTAGAGCACTTTCTTTTCCTCCCTTTTTTACAATAGCAATTACACATTTTGGTTTTATTACATTTGTAGTTCTTATTTACTTTTTACACTAGAGACACAATACGATATTTATAAATATGATTCTTATTTATTTCACTAATGAGGATAGTCTCAAGTTGTCTCCATTTGCTTATGAAGGCCTCAAGATCATCCTTTTTTATAGCTGAGTAATATTCCATTGTATAAAAATGCCACCTCTTTTTCATCCACTCTGTAGTTGATGGGCATCTTGGTTGTTTCCAGGATTTAGCTATCACAAATTGTGTGGCTATGAACATGGGTGCACATATATCACTGTGATATGAATTTTTCAGTTCTTTGGGGAAAATACCCAGGAGGGGGATAGCTGGATTGAATGGGGCTTCCAATCCTAGTCTTCTGAGAATTCTCCATATGGATTTCCATAATGGTTGCACCAGTCTACATTCCCACCAACAGTGGAGCAGTGTTCCTTTTTCCCTGCAGCCTCGCCAACATTTGTTATCAGTTGATTTCTTGATGGCAGCTCTTCTTTCCGGAGTAAGGTGGAATCTCAATGCTGTTTTAATTTGGATTTCTCCAATGACCAGTTGTGGTGAACATTTCTTCATGTATTTATTTGCCATTTATATATCTTTCTCTGAGAACTGTGTGTTCATCTCAGATGCCCAATTATGGAGAGGGGGAGACCTGATTTTTAAAAAATTATTTATATTTTCTATATAGAATTCCTTTGTCTAAGGGACAGCTGGCCAAGATGTTTTCCCAATTTGAGTGTTTTCTTTTCACTCTGTTTCAGATTTCTTTGGACATGCAAAATCTTTTTTTTTTAATTTTTAAATTTTTTTTTATTTTAAAGAGAATAAAACAAAAGAGGACTGATCTAAGCAGATCTGAACAGAACAATGTAAGCAACACAGCACTTCACAAAAAGAAAACTGGATGTTAGCAATAGCTGTCATAATGTCTCTTTCTTTGAAATAGTTGAGCTTAGCTTTACACACAATAATGCCAAACATAACAAAGTAGAATAAAACCACTAAAGAGAATAAAAGTATTGCAAGTCATTCTGAACCAAATAACCTAAGATGAACAATGTCTGCTATATTATCACATTTTCCATAAAAATTTTGTTTATACTATCATACATATTAAAATCCAGTAAGACACAATGTGACAGAACTAATGGTAAAAGAACAAGATCATGGTGGACGTCAGAGCGAGATGACATTAAATCAACAATGGCTGCCATATTGTCTTGCCTTCAAAATAACTATTCATATGATCACATATATTAAGATCAAACAAGACAGAATAAAACCATTCCAACCAATGAATGAAAACATAAGACTTCAAAGCAGTATAATGGTGAACCATGATTTCCATAAAATCTTTTGTACTCTTACCATTTCTTACACTAGGAAGACTATATGGTATTTATACATGTGAGTTTGATTTATTTCACTTATGAGCATAGATTCAAATTGCATCCATTTATTTATAAATATCTCAATGTGGTCATTCTTTATAGCTGAGTAGTACTCCATTGTATAAAAGTTCCACAATCTTTTTATCCATTCCTTTGTTGATGGGCACTTAGGTTGTTTCCAAGATCTGGCTATTACTAATTGTGCTGCTATAAACATGGGTACGTATATATCACTGTGGAAAGATGTCTTCAGATCTTCTAGGAATATGCCTAAGAGTGGAATAGCTGGGTCAAATGGGACCTCCAACCCCAGCTTTTTGAGGAATCACAAGATTGACCTCCACAGTGGTTGCACCAGTCTACACACCCACCAACAGTGCAAAAGAGTTCCTTTTTCTCCACAGCCTCTACAGCATTTGTTGTTGGTAGTTTTGTTGATCCTGGCCATTCTTTCTGGAGTGAGATGGAATCTCAGTGTGGTTTTAATTTGCATTTCTCTAATGACCAATGATGATGGACATTTTTTGATGTATTTATTTGTCATTCGTATTTCTTCATCTGAGAACTGTGTGTTCATCTCGGATGCCCATTTTTGGACTGGGTGTTTGAATTTTGGGGGTCTGATTTTTTTTAATTCTTTATAAGTTCTAGACAGAAGTCCTTTGTCTGAGGGACAGTTCACTAAGATTTTTTTCCCAGTTTGTGGGTTTTCTTTTCACTCTGCTGGAGGTTTCTTTGGACATGCAGAAACTCTTTAATAAGATGTGATGCCAGTTACTGACTCTGGGAAGTATTTCCCATGCTGTTTGGTTCTTGTTCATGAATTGTCTACCTACCCCTGTCTTCAAGATTTTTACCTACGTTGTATTGCAACAGATTTAGTGTTTCTGTTTTAATATTTACATCTTTGATCCATTTGGATTTTAGTTTGGTACATGGTGATAGGCATGGGTCTAATTTTAGTTTTTAGCATATGGATAGCCAGTTTTTTCAGCACCACTTGTTAAAGAGGCTGTCATTATTCCAGTGAACATCCTTGGCCCCTTTATCAAAGATAAGGTGGCTGAGTGTGTTCATAGTTGTATCTTCCAGTCTATTCCATTCATTTTCAGGTCTCTTTTTATTCCAATCCCATATTGATTTTGTTACGGTAGCTTTGTAGTATAATTTCAAGTTAGGGATTGTGGTGCCTCCTGCCTTGGCTTTGCTGCTTACAATTGCCTTTGTTATTCTAGGTCTCTTCTGGTTTCAGATCAATTTTAGAAGTGATTTCTCTAGATCTATGAGGTATGTTAGTGGTATTTTCATTGGGAATGCATTGAATCTGCATAACAATTTTGGGAGAATGGTCATTTTCACAATATTTATTCTTCCTGTCCATGAACAAGTGATGTCTTTCCATCTTCTGAGGTCCTCTTCAATTTCTTTTTTCAGGCTATTATAATCTATACTGTACAACTCTTTCACACCTTTCATTAGATTAATTCCTAAGTATTTCATTTTTTTGGATGCCAGTGTGAAGAGTGTGGCTACACTTATTTCTCTCGCATTGATTGTGATGTTAGTGTATAAGAATGCTATTGATTTTTGAGTATTGACTTTGTATCCAGCTACATTGCTGAATTTATTTATTATATCTAGGAGACTTTCAACAGAGGTTTGGGGGTCTTCTAGGTAGAGTATCATGTCATCTGCAAATAATGATAATTTAACTTATTCTTTTCCTATCTTTACTCTTTTTATTTCTCTCCTTGTCTAATTTCTCTGGCAAGTATTTCCAGTACTATATTGAATAGGAGCAGTGATAAGGGACATCCTTGTGTTGTGCCTGATATTAAGGTAAAGGTTTTCAGTTTTTGGCCATTTAATATGAAGCTGGCTGTTGGTTTTTCATAGAAGGCCTTTATCATATAGAGGTAAAGACCATCTATTCCAATTCTCTGTAAGTTTTTTTTATCATGAATCGGTGTTGGATCTTATCAAAAACTTTTTCTGCATCTATAGAAATGATCATGTGTTTCTTGCTTTTGGACCTATTGATATGGTGGATTACATTTATTGATTTACGTATCTTGAAACATCCCTGCATGTCTGGGATGAATCACGCTTGGTCATAGTGTATAATCTTCTTGATGATTTGCTGCATCCTGTTTGCCAGTATTTTACTGAGAATATTTGCATCTATGTTCATTAGGGAGATTGGCCTGTAGTTCTCTTTTTAGTTGGGTCTTTCTCAGGTTTTGGTACTAGAGTGATATTTGCTTCCAGGAAGGACTTAGGGAGAATCGCTTTCCTTTCAATTTCATTGAAGATTTTGTGGAGTATCAGCATTAAGTCTTCTTTGTATTTCTTATAGAATTCTGCAGTGAATCTGTCTGTGCCTGGGCTCTTCTTTGTTGGTAGGGACTTTATTACATTTTCAATTTCATTAATAGAAATTGGGTTATTCAGCAGTTTTACATCTTCTTGATTCAGCTTTGGTGGTTTGTATGTTTCTAGGAATCTGTCCATTTCTTCTGTGTTATCGAACCTATGAGAGTAGAGGTTTTTGTAATAGTTGTTCATGATCTTCTGTATTTCCATAGTGTCAGTAGTGATTTCTCCTTTTTCATTCTGTATTGCATCAATTTGAGTCTTTTCTTTCCTTTTTTAAAGTAGGTTTGCTAGGGGCTTCTCAGTTTTATTTATTCTTTGAAAGAACCAACTCTTTCATTCATTGATTCTGGGAATTGTTTTCTTAGTCTCTGCTGCATTAATTTCTGCTCTTATCTTTATAGTTTCCTCCCTTCTTTTGGCTTTGGGCTTGCTCTTCTTTTTCTAGATGTTTCAGGTGTAATATCAGGTTGCTTACTTGTGTTCATTCTGTTTTCCTAATGTGGGAATTCAGTGCAATAAATTTTCCTCTGAGGACCATTTTCATTGAATCCCACAGATATGGTAATTTGTATTTGTATTTTCATTTGCTTGTAGATATTGTTTAATTTCTTCTTTCATTTCCTCTGTGACCCACTAATTGCTCAAGAGTGTATTACTTAATTTCCATGTGTTTGTGTGGTTTTTGCAGTTACTTTTATCATTAATTTCCAGTTTCATGGTGCTATGATCTGATAACATGCATGGGATAATTTCAATTCTTTTGCATTTACTTAAATATGTTCTGTGGGTTAGTATATGGTCTACTTCAGAGAATGTCCCACATACTGCTGAGAAGAATGTATATTCTGATGTTTTTGGATGGAACACTCTGTAATGTCTATCAAACTGATTTGTTAAAAGGTATGATTCAGTTCTGTTATTTCTGTCCTGAGTTTCTATCTAGTTGATCTATCTCTTTGTGTCAATGGTGTGTTAAGCTCTCCTGTTATAATTGCATTATTGCCTATTTGATTTTTCACTTCTGTTAATACTTGCTTTGTGTAGTTGGGTGCTCTAGAATTTGGTGCATATATATTTAAGGTTGTTATTACTTCCTGTTGTAGTTTTTCCCTAACTAGTATGTAGTGACTTTCTTTGCCTCTAAGGACAATTGTTGGTTTGAAGTTCACATGTTCTGCAAACAGAATAGCTACTCCTGTTCTGTTTGATTGTTTGTTTTTTATTTTGAGTTCCTGCTGCATGGAGCATTGTTTCACATCCTTTGACTTTCAGTCTATGAGTTTCCTTTTGGGTTAGATGGGTTTCTTATAGACAGCATATGGTTGGATGTTGTTTCTTGATACATTCTACCAGTCTGTTTCTTTTCATTGGTGAATTGAGGCCATTTACATTAATGGTTATAGCTCTCATATATTGGTTTATTGTTGACATGTTATCTTTCTGATGTTGGATCTTAACTGTCCACTCTTTTTAATTTTCTGTCTTGCTTAGTGGTTTTTTCCTATATGTATCTAGACGGTCTTTCAGTATTCTTCGTAGGTTTGGCTTGGTGATCATGAAGCTCTTCAGCTGTTCTTTGTCATGGAAGTATCTTATTTCTCCATCCATTTTGAATGGCAGTTTTTTAGGGTACATCAGTCTGGGTTGGAAGTCGTGTTCTTTAAGGACCTGAAAAGCTTCACTTGATGGTCTTCTTGACTTCATTGTTTGTGTTGAGAAGTCTGTTGTGATTCTGATAGGTTTTGCTTTGTAGGTGACCTGTCTTTTCTCTCTAATACCTTTTAATATTCTATTCTTATGTTGGATTTCTGGGATGGTGATTATTATATGTCTGGGTGTAGTTTTGTTTTGGTCATGGCTATTTGGAGTTCTATATGCTTCACTAATCTGTATGTCAGTTTCTATACTCATGTTTGGGAAGTTTTCAGCTATTACTTCCGTAAACAACCTCTTGATATCATTTGTGTTGTCCCCTTCTTTTTCTTTTATCCCTGTTAATCTTATATTGTTTTTCTTTGCATCATCTTGCAGCTGTTGAAATGTTATTACCTGATTTCTTATTATTTTAGGAGACCTTTCCTATCCTGCTCACTAGCTGCAATCTTATCTTCAAGATCTGAGATTCTATCTTCACTTTCGTTGAGGTGGTTTTTGCAACTTTCATTAGAGTTTTTGATTTCCTATATATCTCTTTGAATCTGCTTAATGCATTCTGTTTGTCTCTTAAACTGTTCATTCAGGGATTCTATCATTTTTCTTTGTTCTTCTAATTTTTTACCTGTGTCTTCATTGGATGCATTCAGTATTTCTTTCACTACTTTTATCATTTCTGCTTTTACCTGGAAGAAAATTTCTGATTTGAGTTCCGCATAGCTTCCCGTACTTGCTTCTTTATTTCAGTTGATATCATTTCATGCAATTCAGGTGTATGTGTAGTATTTTCTTCTATGTACATGGCTCCTAGGTTTCCTTGGGATGGGCTGGAGTTTTGAGATTGCATTTTGGTCTTTCGTTTTGTCATTTTCCTATATTTCCATGTTTCCAGCGATTTTCCAAATCTTTCCCTGGATGTGTTGGAAATCACCTCCTGAGCCCTCTGCTACTGGGACTCACTTGGCTTTGGCTCCCCTTGTGTGGTGGGCCTGGCTCCCCTGGTTGAATGAAGGTTGCTGGGCACAGTCCACTCAAGCCCGTGGAACCTCTGGAGCCTAGTCCAGTGTCCTAAGAGGGCTGGTTGGCACCCAGCCACTGGGATTGATGGTCCCACACTTTTGTGGGCCTACCCTGGTGAGCTGCAACTCACCTTGCAGTGTGGAGCTGGCTTGGCTCCCCCTTTGGCGGGCCAGGCTCCCCTGGTTTGCAAAATCTTTTTAATAAGATGAGATCCAGGTTGTTGATTCTGGGAAGTATTTCTCATATAGTTGGAATTTTGTTCATGAACTCTCTGCCTACCCCTATGTTGTCAAGATTTCTACCTACTTTGTCTTCCAGATTTAGTGTTTCTGTTTTAATTTTTATATCTTTGATACACTTTGACTTTAGTTTAGTGCATGGTGATAGACATAGGTCTGATTTTAGTTTTCAGCATAGTTTTTACAGCACCACTTGTTAAAGAGGCTATCTTTCTTCTAGTGAATATCTTTGGCCCCTTTGTCAAAGATAAAGAGGTAGAGTGTAGTTGTAGTTGTAGCTGTATCTTCTAATCTATTCCATGGCTCTTCAGGTCTGTTTTTATTGCAGTAGCATGCTGATTTTGTCACAGTAGCTTTTTAATATGATTTCAAGTGGGGGATTGTGATGCTTTCTAGCTCACCTTTGTTAACCAGAATTACCTTTGCTATTCTAGGTCACTTTTGGTTCCAGATGAATTTTAGGGAGCATTTCTCTAGATCTGTGAGGTATGCAAATGGTATTTTGATTAGAAATACATTAAATCTGTGTAACAATTCTGGAAGAATGGCCACTTTCACAATGTTTATTCTTCCTATCCATGAACAGTGAATGTCTTTCCATTTCTGAAATCCTTTTCTATTTCATTTTTCAGAACAATGTGATATTCAATATATAGATCTTTTATTTCCTTTGTTATACTGATTACTAAGTATTTCATTTTTTTTTGATGCTATAGTGAAGGGTGTGGTTTCCCTGATTTCTCTCTCAGTGAGTTTGTTGTGTGCAAGAATGCTATTGATTTTTTAATGTTGACCTTGTATTCAGCTATATTACTGAATTTGATTATTACATCTAGAAGTTTTTCAATGGAGTTTGGGGGTCTTCTATGTAAAGTGTCATATCATCTGCAAATAATGATAACTTAACTTCTTCCTTTTCTATCCTTGTTCCTTTTATCTCTCTCTTTGTCTAATTGCTCTGGTTAATGCTTCCAGAACTATTGAACAGGAGTGGTGATAATGGTCATCTTTGTTTTGTTCTTTATTTGAGGCTGAAAGTTTTCAATCTTTGTCCATTTAGTAAGATGCTGGCTGTTGGTTTATCATACATAGCTTTTATCAGATTGAGGTAGAGACCATCTATTCTGAGTTACTGTAGGGTCTTTATCATGAATGAGTGTTGGATTTTGTCAAAAGCTTTTTATGCATCTATAGAAATGATCATGTGGTTCTTATTTTTGGCTCTATTGATATGGTGGATTACATTTATTGATTTGCATATGTTGAACCATCCCTGCATTCCTGGATGGATCTCACTTCTCATGGTGTACAATCTTCTTGATGATTTGTTGCATTCTATTTGCCAGTATTTCACTGAGGGTTTTTGCATCTATGGTCATTAGGGAAATTGGCCTGTAGTTCTCTTTTTTGGTTGGGTCTTTTTCTGGTTTTGGTATTAGCATAATACTTGATTCCAGGAATGAGTTAGGGAAGATTGCTTCCCTTTCAATTTCCTTGAAGAGTTTGAGGAGTGTTTGGGTTAAGTTGTCCCTAAATTTCTTGTAGCATACCACAGTAAATCTGTCAGGACCTGGGCTTTTCTTAGTTGTTAAGGTTCTAATTTCATTTTCAATCTCATTAACTGAATTGAGCTGTTCAGAGGTTTTACACCTTCTTGATTCAGCTTTGGTAATTCATATGTTTCTAGGAATCTGTCCATTTCTTCCGTGTTACCAAACCTGTGAGAATGAAGGTTTTCTAAGTAGGTATTGATGATCTTCCACAGGGTCTGTAGTGATTTCACTCTTTTCACTTCCTTTTTAAAAATTTTCTTTAAAGAGAAAAAACAAAACAGAAAAAGGGTAGAAATAATACATAATTTCAAAAACAACAAACAGTAAGAAATCACTGGTCAATAAATTACATATTGTCCTCTTAGAAATAGTTGTTCAAGTTACAAAATTAAAGCATACAAAATGGACATTTAAACAGTGAGATGGCAAACAGTTCTGTTCAACTATCCAACAAAAACTTAGTAATATGGTTATTGATCTTACACAATTCAACATACATGCAGTTATATCCTTTAGATCACTTTCTTTTTTAAAAAACTTTATTTTTCAGAGAATAAAACAAAAGAGAACAGAACAATGCAAGTCAGAACAGAAAAATACAAGCAACACAGCACTTCACAACAAGACAATTGGATATCAGCAGTAGCTACCATAATATCTCTTTCTTTGAAATAGTTGAGCATAGCTTCACAAACAATAATATCAAAACAACAAAATAGAATAACAGAATTCAAGAGCATGACACTATTACAAGGCATTCTGAACCAAATAACCGAAAATGAACAATGGCTACTATAATATCTCATTTTTCATAAAAAATTTGTTTATATTATTACCCATATTAAAATCCAATAACACACCACATGATAGAAACAATGGTAAAAGAAGAAGAAAAGCATGGTAGGACTTCAAAGCCAGATGATATTAAACCAACAAATCTTCAGCGTAGGTGTTCATACCATCACATATAATAAGATCAAATAAAACAGAATAAAACCATTCCAACCAATGAATGAAAACATTACAAGACTTCAAAGCAATTTAATGGGGATCCATGATTACCATAGAATCTTATGTCTTCTAACCTTTTCTTACACTAGGGTGACTATTCGATGTTTATACATGTGAGTTTGATTTATTTCACTTATGAGTATGATCTCAAGTTGCATCCATTTATTTATAAATACCTCAATGTGATCATTCTTTATAGCTGAGTAGTACTCCATTGTATAAAAGTACCACAATTTTTTTACCCATTCCTCAGTTGATGGGCACTTAGGTTATTTCCAAGATCTGGCTATTACATATTGTGCTGCTATAAACATGGGTGCACATATAGATGACTGTGGTGTGATGTTTTCAGTTCTTCTGGGAATATGCCTAAGAGTGGAAGAGCTAGGTCAAATGGGACTTCCAATCCCAGCTTTTTGAGGAATCTCAAGATTGACCTCCACAGTGGTTGCACCAGTCTACACTATCACCAACAGTGCAGAAGAGTCCCTTTTCCCCCACAGCCTCTCCAGCATTTGTTGTTGGTAGTTTTGTTGATCCTGGCCATTCTTTCTGGAGTGAGATGGAATCTCAGTGTGGTTTTAATTTGCATTTCTCTAATGACCAATGATGATGAACATTTTTTCATGTATTTATTTGTCATTCGTATTTCTTCATCTGACAACTGTGTGTTCAACTCAGATGCCCATTTTTGGACTCGGTCTTTGAATTTTGGGGGTCTGACTTTTTAAAATTCTTTATAAGTTCTAGATAGAAGTCCTTTGTCTGAGGGACAGTTCACTAAGACTTTTTTGCAGTTTTTGGGTTTTCTGTTCACTCTGCTGGAGGTTTCTTTTGACATGCAGAAACTCTTTAATAAGACAGGATCCCAGTTACTGATTCTGGAAAGCATTTCCTTTGCAGTTTGGTTCTTGTTCATTAATTCTCTACCTATCCATACGTCTTCAAGATTTTTACCTACTTTGTCTTGAAGTAGATTTAGTGTTTCTGTTTTAGTATTTAGATTTTTGATCCATTTAGATTTCAGTTTAGTATGTGGTGATAGTTTTAGTTTTCAGGATATGGATAGCCAGTTTTTTCAACACCATTTATTAAGAGACTATCGTTCTTCCAGTGAACATGCTTGGCCCCTTTATCAAAGATAAGATGGCTGAGTCTGTTCATAGTTTTATCTTCTAGTCTATTCCATTGATCTTCAGGTCTGTTTTTATTGCAGGACTATGTTGATTTTATTTCGGTAGCTTTATAGTATAACTTCAAGTCAGGGATTGTGATGCCTCCTGCCTTGGCTTTGCTGCTTACAATTGCCTTTGCTATTCTAGGTCTCTTCTGGTTTCAGATGAATTTTAGGAGTAATTTCTCTAGATGTATGAGGTATGTCAGTGGTATTTTCATTGGGATTGCATTGAATCTGTATAACGATTTTGGGAGAATGGTCAATTTCACAATATTTATTCTTCCTATCCATGAACGAGGAATGTCTTTCCGTTTTCTGAGGTCCTCTTTGATTTCTTTTTTTAGGGTATTATAATTTTCCCTGTATAGCTCTTTTACTTCTTTCATTAGATTAATTCCTAGTTATTTCATTTTTTTGGACGGTAGTGTGAAGTGCATGGCTTCTCTTATTTCTCTCTTGGTGATTTTGTTGTTAGCGTATAGGAATGCTGTTGATTTTTTGAGTATTGACTTTGTATCCAGCTGTTTTGCTGAATGTATTTATTATACCTAGGAGACTTGCAACGGAGGTTTGGGGGTCTTCTATGTAGAGTATCATGTCATCTGCAAGTAATGACAATTGTACTTATTCTTACTCCTTTTATTTCTCTCTCTTCTCTAACTGTTCTGGCTAGTATTTCCAGTACTATGTTGAATAGGAGCAGTGATAAGGGACATCCTTATCTTGTGCCTGATTTTAAGGTAAAGGTTTTCAGCTTTTGGCCATTTAATATGACACTGGCTGTTGGTTTGTCATAGATGGCTTTTATCATACTGAGGTAGAGACCATCTATTCCAATTCCCTGTAAGGTTCTTATCATGAATGAGTGTTGGATCTTATCAAAAGCTTTTTCTGCATCTATGGAAAGGATCATGTGATTCTTACTTTTGGCTCTATTGATATGGTGGATTACATTTATTGATTTACATATGTTGAAACATCCCTACATGCCTGGGATGAGTCCCACTTGGTCATGGTGTATAATATTCTTGATAATTTGCTGCATCCTGTTTGTCAATATTTTATTGAGAATTTTTGCATCTATGTTCATTAGGGTGATTGGCCTGTAGTTCTCTTTTTTAGTTGGGTCTTTCTCAGGTTTTGGTACTCAAGTAATGTTTGCTTCCAGGAATGACTTAGGGAGAATTGCTTCCCTTTCAATTTCATTGAAGAGTTTGAGGAGTGTCGGCATTAAGTCTTCTTTGTATTTCTTGGAGAATTCCGCAGTGAATCCGTCTAAGCCTAGGCTTTTATTTGTTGGTAAGTACTTTATTACATTTTCAATTTCATTAATAGAAATTGGGTTATTCAGCAGTTTTATATCTTCTTGATCCAGCCTTGGTTCTTCATAACTTTTTAGGAATCTGTTCATTTCTTCTGTGTTATCCAACCTATGAGATTAGAGTTTTTTGAAAAAGGTGTTGAGGATCTTCTGTATTTCCACCGTGTTGGTAGCGATTTCTCCTTTTTCATTCCGTATTGCATGAATTTGAGTCTTTTCTTTCCTTTTTAAAATTAGATTGGCTATGGGCTCGTCAATTTTATTTTTTCTTTCAAAGAACCAACTCTTTGATACATTGGTTCTTTTTATTGTTTTCTTAGCCTCTATTGCATTAATTTCTGTTCTGACCCTGATAATTTCCTCCCTTCTTTTGGCTCTGGGCTTGGCTTGCTCTTGTTTTTCTAGATGTTTGAGGTGTAACTTCAGGTTGTTTATTTGTATTCATTCTGTTTTCCTAATGTGGACAGTCAGTGCAATAAATTTTCCTCTAAGTACTGCTTTCATTGCATCCCACAGATTATGGTAAATTGTATTTGTATGTTCATTTGCTTGTAGTTATTCTTTAATTTAATTTCTTCTTTAATTTTCTCTGTGAGCCATTGATTGCTCAAGAGTGTATTGTTCAATTTTCATGTGTTTGTGGGGTGTTTGCGGGTTTTTTGTCATTAATTTGCAGTTTTGTGGTGCTATGATGCAATATCATGCATGGAATAATTTCACTTCTTTTGCATTTACTTAAATATGTTCTGTGGTTTAGTATATGGTCTATTTTAGATAATGTCCCATGTACTTCTGAGAAGAATGTATATTCTGATGTTGTTGGATGGTACACTCTGTATACGTCTATCAAATCCATTTGTTCACAGTTGTGATTCAGTTTTGTTTTTTCTTTGTTGATTTTCTGTCTAGTTGATCTGTCCCTTTGTGTCAATGGCGTGTTAAGCTCTCCTGTTATAATTGTGTATTGCTTATTTGATTTTTTCATTTCTGTTAATCCTTGCTTTGTATAGCTGGGTGCTCTGGAATTTGGTGCGTAAATATTTAAGATTGTTATCTCTTCCTCTTAAATATTTAAGATTGTTGTCTCTTCCCCTAACTACTGTGTATTCACTGTCTTTACCTCTTCAGACCTTTCTTGGTTTGAAGTTCACATTGTCTGCAAACAGAATAGCTATGCCTGCTTTTTTTTGAGTTCCTGTTCCATGAAGTATTGTTTCCCATCCTTGGACTTTTAGTCTATACATTTCCTTTTAGGTTAGATGGGTTCTTGTAGACAGCATTTGGTTGGATATTGTTTCTTGATCCATTCTGCCAGTCTGTTTCTTTTCATTGCTGAAATGAGGCCATTTACATTAATGGTTATAACTGTCATATATTGGTTTATTGTTGACATGTTATCTTTAAGTTGTTGTATCTTTATCTTTCCCTTCTGTTTAATTGTCTGTCTTGCTTAGTGGTTTTTTCCTATGTCTATCTAAAATGTCTTGGAGTATTCTGTGTAGGGTTGGTTTTGTGATCATGAAGTTCTTCAGCTGTTCTTTATGATGGAAGTATCTTATTTCTCCATCCATTTGAAGGACAGTTTTGCAGGGTGCAGCAGTCTGAGTTTGAAGTCGTTTTGCTTTAGGATCTGAATACTTCACTTCATGCTCTTCTTGACTTCATTGTTTGTGTTGAGAAGTTTGCTGTGAATCTGATAGGCTTTCCTTTATAGGTGATCTGTCTTTTGTCTCTAACAGCTTTTAATATTCTGTTCTTATGTTGGACTTCTGGGATGGTAGTATTATATGTCTGGGTGTAGTTTTGTTCTGGTTATGGTTGTTTGGCATTCTCTATGCTTCACGAATCTGAATGTCAGTTTCCATTCTCGTGTTTGGGAAATTTTCAGCTATTACGTCTTTAAATAGCCTCTTAATATCATTTGTGTTGTCCCCTTTTTTTCATTTATCCCTATTAATCTTATGTTATTTTTCTTTGCATCACCTCGCAACTGTTGAATTGTTATTTTCTGATTCCTCATTGTTTTAAAAATATCTTTCCCTTCCTGTTCACTAGCTGCTATCTTATCTTCAAGGTCTGAAATTCTACCTTCACTTTTGTTGAGGCAGTTTTGGCAGTTTACAATAGAATTTTTGATTTTCTGTATATCTCTTTGAATCTGCTTTGTGTACTCTGTTTGTTTCTTATATTGTTCATTCATGGAGTCTATCTGTTTGCTTTGTTCCTCTAATATTTTAACTGTGTCTTTTTAAGATGCATTCACTATTTCTTTCACTACTTTTATCATTTCTTCTTTTACCTGGGAGATTATTTCTAATTTGAGTTCCTTTATAGCTTCCTGTACTTGCTTCTTTATTTCAGTTGATATCATTTCAGGCACTTCAGGTGTATGACTAGTATTTTCTTCTATGTATGTGGCTTCCAGGCTTTCTTTGGGATGGGCTGGTGGTTTGAAATTGCATTTTGGTCTTTCATTTTGTCATTTGCCTATATTTCCGTGTTTTAAGTGGTGTTCCAAAACTTTCCCTGAGTGTGTTGGGAATCACCTCCTGCACCTTCAGCTCCTGGGACTCATGGGTCTTGGCTCCATTGGTTGACTGAAGGTTGCTGGGCATGGTCCACTCAAGCCCTTGAAGCTTTTCAAGGCTAGTTTAGTGTCCTAGGGGACTGGGTGCTCACCCAAGCACTGGGAGTGATGTCCCAGACTCTCCTGGGCCAGAGCCAGGGAGCTGGAACTCTGCTTGCCACCACGTGGGCTCACTTCCTCTCTCAGAGCCTGCTTATTCCCCTCTTTGAATAAAGTTCATTGTGCATGGTCCACTCAAGCCTGTAAAACATCTCCAGGCTAATCCAGTGACCTAGGGGGCTTGGTGGGCACCCCAGCACTGGGAGTGATGTCCCAACCTTCCCCAAGCTAACGCCAATGAGCTGGCACTTCCGGTGCCCTTTCTCCCTCATGAGCTGGAACTCCACTCGCAGCTGAGTGGGCCTACCTGCCCTCAGAGCCAGCTTCTTCCCCTGGTTGAATAAAGGTCACTGGTCGTGGTCCACTCAAGCCTGGTTAACCTGTGCAGGTTAGTCCAGTGTCCTAGGGAGCTGGGTAAGCACCTCAGCACCGGGAGTGATGTCCCAAACTCACAGGAGCCAAGGCCAGGGAGTTGGAACTCCCTCGCAGCCACGCAGGCCTAAGTCCCCTCTCATAGCTTGCTTGTTCCCCTGGTTGAATAAAGGTCACTGGGCGTGGTCCACTCAAGCCTGAGAAACATCTCCAAGCTAATCCAATGTCCTAGGGGCTGGGCGGGCACCCCAGTACCAGAAGTGATGTCCCAAACTACTTCCCCTGCCCTTGCAACCTCCCGAGCTGGAACTCACCTTGGAGCCGAGCAGGCCTACCTGCCCACCTAGAGAGAACTTTCTTTTCCTCTCTGTCTTACAATAGCAATTACACATTTTGGGTTTTATTACTTCTACAGTTCTTATCACTTTTTACACTAGAGACACAATGTGATATTTATAAATATGATTTATTTCACTAATATTTCACTTATTTATTTCACTAATGAGTATAGCTTCAAGTTGTCTCCATTTACATGTGGAGGCCTCAAAATCATCCTTTTTATAGCTGAGTAATATACCATTGTATAAAATACAATATCTTTTTCATCCACTCTGCAGTTGATTTTGGTTGTGCCCAAGTTTTACCTATTACAAATTGTGCTGCTTTGAACATGGGTGCACATATATCACTGTGATATGACCTTTATAGATATTCTGAGAAAATACCCAGGATGTGAATAGCTGTATTGAAAGGAACTTCCAATCCTAGACTTCTGAGAATTCTCCATACTTATTTCCATAGTGTTTGCACCAGTCTACACTCCCTCCAACACTGGAGCAGTGTTCCTTTTTCCCCGCAGCCTCACCAACATTCGTTATTGGCCATTTTGTTGATGGCAGCCTTCCTTTCAGGGGTAACATGAAATCTCAATGCTATTTTAATTTGCATTTCTTGAATGACCAGTGACGGTGATCATTTCTTCATGTATTTATTTGCCATTTGTATATCTTGATCTGTGAACTGTGTGTTCATCTCGGGGGTCTTTGAATTTGGGGGACTTGATGTTTTTCTATCTATATGTTCTGGATATAAGTCCTTTGTCTGAGGGATTGCTGGTTAAAATTCTTTGCCATTCTGTGGGTTTTCCTTTCACTCTGTTGGTGATTTCTTTTGAAGTGCAGAAACTTTTCAATAATATGAGATTTCAGATGTTGATTCTGTGAAGTGTTTCCCATGCAGTTTGTGTTTTGCTCACGAATTCTCTGCCTACTGCTGTGTCTCCAAGACTTCTACCCACCTTGTCTTCCAGTAGATTTAGTGTTTTTGTTTTAATATGTAGGTCTTTGATTCATTTAGCGTTTTTTTCTGTGCATGGTGATAGGCATGGACCTAGTTTCACTCTTTGGCATGTGGAGAACCAATTTTTCCACACTATTTATTAAAAAGGCTATCCTTCTTCCAGTGAACATGTTTAACCCCTTTGTCAAATATCAGGTGGCTGAGTGTCTTTGATGATTTGCATCTTTGAATCTGTTCCATTGATCCTCAGGTCTATTTCTTTGCCAGTACCAGGCTGATTGTATCACTGTGGCTTTATAGTACTGTTTGAAGTCTGGAATTGAGATGCCTCCCACCTTGCCTTTGTTGCCCAGAATTGCCTTTGCTAATTTAGATTTCTTCCATTTCCAAATGAATTTTAGGAGTGTTTTCTCTAGATCTGTGAGGTATGTTAATGATCTTTTGATTGGGATTGTGTTAAATCTGTATAACAGTTTTGGGAATATGACCATTTTCACAACATTGGTTCTTGCTTGCCAAGAGCAAGGAATATCCTTCCATTTTCTAATATCCTCTTCAATATCCTTTATTAGCATAGCATAATTTTCAGGATATATTTTACATTCTTAGTTGATTTGATTCCCAAGTATTTCATTTTTTTAGATGCTATTGTGAAGGACAATATTTCCATAATTTCCCTCTCAGTGAGGTTTTGTTTGTGTACAGCAATGCTATTGATTTTTGAGCCTTGACTTTGTATCCAGCTACATTACTGAATTTGTTTATTACCTCTAATAGTCTTTTAGTGGAGATTTTTGAGTCTTCTATATAGAGTATCATGTCATCTGCAAATAGTGATAATATAACTTCTTCGTTTCTTATCTTTATTCCTTTTATTTCTCTCTCTTATCTGATTGCCCTGCCTAGTGTTTCCAGAACGATATTGAGTAGGAGTGGTGATAGTGGCTATCCTTGTCTTGTTCCTGATTTTAGTATGGAAGTTTTCAGTTTCTGTCCATTTAGTACACTGTTGGCTGCTGGTTTATCATAGATGGCCTTTGTAAGATTGAGGTCGACACCGTGTATTCCAAGTTTCTGAAGGGTTTTTATCATGAACATGTTTTGGAATTTATTAAAAGCATTTTCTGTGTCTATTGAGATGACCATGTGGTTTTTGTCTTTGGCTCTGTTGATGTGGTGTATTACATTTATTGATTTGCATATGTTAAACCATCCCTGCATTCCTGGAGTGAATCACACTTGGTCATGATGTATAATCTTCTTGATGATTTACTGCATTCTACTTGCCAGTATTTCATTGAGAATCTTTGCATCAATGTTCATTAGTGAGACTGGCCTATAGTTCTGCTTTTTGGTTGGGTGTTTCTCTGGTTTTCATATCAGAGTAATACTTGCCTCCAGGAATGATTTAGGGAGAACTTCTTCCTTTTCAATTTCATCAAGAGGTTGAGGATTATTGGAATCAACTCTTCTCTCAATATCTGGTAGAATTCAGCCAGGAATCCATCAGGACCTGGGCTTTTCTTTGTTGGTAAGTTTTTAATGACGTTTTCAATTTCAATAGCTGATATTGGGTTATTCAAAATTGCTATATCTTCTTGGTTGAGCTTTGGTAGTTCATATGTTTCTAGAAATCTGTCCATTTCCTCTGTGTTTTCCACTCTATGAGAGTAATGATTTTCAAAGTAGGTATTCATGACCATTTGAATTTTCATGGGATCTGCAGGCCTGGGATGAATCCCACTTGGTCATGGTGTACAATCTTCTTGATGATTTGCTTCATCCTGTTGCAACATTTTATTGAGAATTTTTGCATCTATGTTCTTTAAGGAGATTGGGCTGTAGTTCTCTTTTTCAGTTGGATCTTTCTCAGGCTTTGGTACTAGAGTGATATTTGCTTCCAGGAAGGACTTAGGGAGAATTGTTTCCCTTTCAATTTCATTGAAGACTTGAGGAGTGTTGGCATTAAGTCTTCTTTGTATTTCTTGTAGAATTCTGCAGTAAATCCATCTGGGCCTGGGCTCTTTTTTGTTGGTAGGCACTTGATTACATTTTCAATTTCATTAATAGAAATTGGGTTATTCAGCAGTTTTACATCTTCTTGATCCAGCTTTGGTGCTTCATATGTTTCTAGGAATCTGTTCATTTCTTCTGTTATGCAACCTATGAGAGTAGAGTTTTTCGAAAAATGTGTTGAGGATCTTCTGTATTTCCATAGTGTTGGTAGTGATTTCACCTTTTTCATTCCGTATTGCATGAATTTGAGTCTTTTCTTTCTTTTTAAACTAGGTTGGCTAGGGGCTTGTCAATTTTGTTTATTCTTTCAAAGAACCAACTGTTTGATTCATTGATTCATGGAATTGTTTTCTTAGTCTCTGTTGCATTAATTTCTGCTCTGGTCTTTATAATTTCCTCCCTTCTTTTGGCTTTGGGTTTGGCTTGCTCTTCTTTTTCTAGATGTTTCAGGTGTAATATCAGGTTGCTTATTTGTATTCGTTCTGTTTTCCTAATGTGGGAACTCAGTGCAGTAAATTTTCCTCTGAGGACCGTTTTCATTGCATTCCACAGATTATGGTAAGTTGTATTTGTATTTTTGTTTGCTTGTAGATATTGTTTAATTTCTTCTTTAATTTCCTCTGTGACCCACTGATTGCTCAAGTGTATTATTTAATTTCTATGTGTTTGTGTCATTTTTGCAGTTACTTTTATCATTAATTTCCAGATTCATGGTGCTATGATCCAATACCATGCATGGGATAATGTCAATTCTTTTGCATTTACATAAATATGTTCTCTGGGGCTTCTCAATTTTGTTTATTCTTTCAAAGAACCAACTCTATGCTATGCTCTATTTTAGAGAAAGAATGTCCCATGTACTGCTGAGAATAATGTATATTCTGATGTTTTTGGATGGAACACTCTCTATACATCTATCAAATCCATTTATTCAGAGGTGTGATTCCGTTCTGTTATTTCTTTGTTGGTTTTCTGTCTACTTGATCTTTCTCTTTGAGTCAATGGTGTGTGAAGTCTCCTGTTATAATTGTGTTATTGCCTACTTGATTTTTCAATTCTGTTAATACTTGCTTTGTGGAGCTGGGAAGTCTGGAATTTGATGCATATATATTTAAGATTGTTTTCTCTTCCTCTTGCAGTTTTCCCCTAACTAGTATGTTGTGACCTTCTTTGTCTCTTTGGACCATTGTTGGTTTGAAGTTCACATGGTCTGCAAACAGAATACCTACCCCCTTTTTTTTTTTGAGTTCCTGTTGCATGGAGCATTGTTTTACATCCTTTGACTTTCAGTCTATGAATTTCCTTTTGGGTTAGATTGGTTTCTTGTAGACAGCATATGTTTGGATGTTGTTTCTTGATCCATTCTACCAGTCTGTTTCTTTTCATTGGTGAATTGAGGCCATTTACATTAATGGTTATAACTGTCATATATTGGTTTATTGTTGACATGTTATCTTTCTGATATTGTATCTTAACTTTGCTTTCTTTTTAATTGTCTTTCTTGCTTAGTGGTTTTTTCCTATATGTATCTAGCATGTCTTTCAGTGTTCTGTGTATGGTTGGTTTTGTGATCATGAAGTTCTTCAGCTGTTCTTTGTCATGCAAATATCTTATTTCTCTATCCATTTTGAAGGACAGTTTTGCAGGGTACATCAGTCTGGGTTGGAAGTCGTTTTCCTTTAGTATCTGAAACACTTCACTCCATGGTCTTTTTTACTTCATTGTTTGTGTTGAGAAGTCTGCTGTGATTCTGATAGGTTTTCCTTTATAGGTGATCTGTCTTTTCTCTCTAACAGCTTTTAATATTCTGTTCTTATGTTGGACTTCTAGGATGGTGATTATTATATGTCTGGGTGTAGTTTTGTTTTGGTTATGGCTATTTGGAGTTCTATATGCTTCGCTAATCTGAATGTCAGTTTCCATTCTCAAATTTGGGAAGTTTTCAGCTATTACTTCTGTAAATAGCCTCTTGATATCATTTGTGTTGTCCCTTTCTTTTTCATTTATACTTATTAAACTTATGTTATTTTTCTTTACATCATCCTGCAGCTGTTGAATTGTTATTTCCTGGTTTCCTGTTATTTTTAGAAGTTGTTTCCTTTCCTGTTCACTAGCTGCAATCTTATCTTCGAGGTCTGAGATTGTATATTCATTTTTATTGAGGCAGTTTTGCCAACTTGCCATAGAATTTTTGATTTCCTGTATATCTCTTTTTATCTGCTTTATGTATTCTGTTCATTTCTTAAACTGTTCATTCAGGGATTTTATCATTTTGCTTTGTTCCTCTAACTTTTTAGCTGTCTCTTCGCTGGATGTGTTCAGTATTTTTTTCACTACTTTTATCATTTCTTCTTTTACCTGGGAGATTATTTCTGATTTGATTTCCCTCATAACTTCTCGTATTTGCTTGTTTATTTCAGTTGATATCATTTCAGGCATTTCAGGTATATGGCTAGTATTTTCTTCTATGTACATGGCTCCTAGGTTTTCTTGGGATGAGCTGGAGGTTTGAGATTGCATTTTGGTCTTTCATTTTTCATTTCCTATATTTCCGTGTTACCATGTCTGTTCCAAAGCTTTCCCTGGATGTGTTGCAAATCACTTCCTATGCCCTCCACTACTGGGACTCACTTGGTTTGTCTCCCCTCAGGCAGTTGTCCTGGTTGATAAAAGGTCACTGGGCATGGGCTACTCAAGCCTGCAGAACCTTTCAAGAATAGACCATTGTCCTAGGGCCTTGTTGGGCACCCAGCTGCCTGGATCGATGGTCCCAAACTTTTCTTGGGACCTGCCCTGGTGAGCTGAAACTCACCTCATGGTGGCAGCATGGGCCTAGCTCCCCTTTCAGGTGGACTGGCTCCCCTGGTTGAATGAAGGTCTCTGGGCATGGTTCACTCAAGCCTGTGGGACCTCTGGAGCCAAGTCCAGTGTCCTAAGGTAGATGGGCGGGCACCCAGCTGCCGGGATCAATGTTCCCAAACTTTTCCAAGGTCCACCCTGGCAATCTGCAACACACCTCATGGTGGCAGTGTGAGCCCTGGGTTGGATTCTGGATCCTGCTCACTGACCAGAGTTGGCTGGGCATGGCCCAGCTAGGGCAGCTGGTTGCTCTCCCCTGTCTCAGGCTGGCCTCAGATATATGGAGTGTCCTTATAGCCCAGGAGTGGAATTTGAAGTCTGCCCCATGTGCTGGGATGGTGCTGCAGTGTGCAGTCACACCCCTGGGTTGGGTTCTGGGCCCTACTCTCTGCTTGGAGATAGCTGGGCATGGCATAGCTCGGGTGGCAGGTTGTTCTCCCCCATCTCAGGCTGGCCCCAGATGTATGGCATGGCCTTACTGCCCAGGAGTAGTGTTGCAAGTCCTTCCCTTGTGCTGAGATGCTGCTGCAGTGCTGCATAGCCTTTTTATTTCATTTGTATTTATTCCTGCATTGTCATTCACATTTTTTATTCTTAAGTTATAAATCCTCTTGTCATCTTCTCACCTCTGGATCACTACTTCCTGGTTCCTTGTGATTTTTAAGAGATCCTTCCTTTTGTGGTTATACATTGCAAATCTATCTTCAAGTGTTGAAAGTCTGTCTTTAGTTTCTGTTAAGAGGTTTTGCCAGCTTTCAATGGCGTTTTTAATTTCCTGGTATTCTCTTTGGATCTGTTTCATGTATTCTAGATTTTGTTTATATTCTTCATCAAAGGCTTCTCTCCTTTCTCTGGGTTCCTCCATTCTTCTATTTGTGTCTTCTTGAGGATTGCCCAGCATTTCCTTTATTTTTTATTATTATGTTTAAATTTTTAAATTTTATTTAAAGAGAAGAGGAAAAAAAAGCAAAACAGAAAAAAGGGTAGCAACAATGCAGAATTCTAGAAGAAAGAAAGAAAAAGAAGAATGAGAAAAAACCCACTAAGAAATCAGTAAATTATAAATTACGTACTGTCATCCTGGATATAGTTGTTCAACTTACAAAGTTAAAGGGTACATAGTAAATATTCAAACAGTCAGACTACGAACAGTTCTGCTCAAAGATCCAACAAAGATTCAGCAATATGGTCATCTATTTTACACACTCAAACTTATATGCAGTTATATCACTTAGAGTAATTTCTTTTCCTCCTATTTTTACAATAGCAATTACACATTTTGGGTTTTATTACTCTTGTAGTTCTTATTTACTTTTTACACTAGAGACACAATGTGATATTTATAAATATGATTCTCATTTATTTCAGTAATGAGGATAGTCTCAAGTTGTCTCCATTTGCCTATGAAGGCCTCAGGATCATCCTTTTTTAGAGCCGAGTAATATTCCATTGTATAAAAATGCCACATCTTTTTCATCCACTCTGCAGTTGATGGGCATCTTGGTTGTTTCCAGGATTTAGCTATCACAAATTGTGTGGCTATGAACATGGGTGCACATATATCACTGTGATATGAACTTTTCAGTTCTTTGGGAAAAATACCCAGGAGAGGGATAGCTGGATTGAATGGAAGTTCCAATCCTAGTCTTCTGAGAATTCTCCATATGGATTTCCATAATGGTTGCATCAGTCTACATTCCCACCAACAGTGGAGCAGTGTTCCTTTTTTCCCGCAGCCTCGCCAACATTTGCTATCAGTTGATTGCTTGATGGCAGCTCTTCTTTCCGGAGTAAGGTGGAATCTCAATGCTGTTTTAATTTGCATTTCTTGAATGACCAGTGATGGTAAACATTGCTTCATGTATTTATTTGCCATTTGTATATCTTCCTCTGAGAACTCTGTGTTCATCTCAGATGCCCATTTTTGGAGAGGATCTTTGAATTTGAGGGCTTGATGTTTTTCAATTCTTTATATATTCTGGACACAAGTCCTTTGTCTGAGGGACTTCTGGTTAAAATCTTTTCCCACACTGTGGGTTTTCTTTTCACTCTGTTGGTGATTTCCTTTGAGGTGCAGAAACTTTTCAATAATGTGAGATCCCATTTGTTGATTCTTTGAAGTGTTTCCCATGCGTTTGGCTCATGAATTCTCTGCCTGTGTCTATGTTGCCAAGACTTCTACCTACCTTGTCTTCCAGTAGATTTAGTGTTTCTGTTTTAATATTGAGGTCTTTCATCCATTTAGACTTTAGTTTTGTTCATGGTGATATGCATGGTTCTAGTTTCAGTCTTTGGCATGTAGAGGGCCAATTTTTCCAACACCATTTATTAAAGAGACTATCCTTTTTGCAGTGGACATATTTAGCCCCTTTGTCAAATATCAGGTCGCTGAGTGGCTTTGTAATTGTGCTTGCATCTTCTAATCTGTTCCATTGATCCTCAGGTCTATTTCTTTGCCTGTACCAAGCTGATTTTATCACTGTGGCTTTATAGTACTGTTTCAAGTCAGGAATTGAGATGCCTCCTGCCTTGCTTTTATTGCCTAGAATTGCCTTTGCTATTCTAGGATTCTTCTGTTTCCAAATGAATTTTAGGAGTGTGTTCTCTAGATCTGTGAGGTATGTCAATGGTATTTTGATTGGGATTGTGTTAAATCTGTATAACAGTTTTGGGAATATGGCCATTTTCACAATGTTGGTTCTCCCACAACCAAGAGCAAGGAATATCCTTCCATTTTCTAATATCCTCTTCAATCTCCTTTTTCAGCATAGTATAATTTTCAGCATATAGGTCTTTTACATTTTTAGTTAGGTTGATTCCTAAGTATTTCATTTCTTTACATGTTATTGTAAAGGGCGATAGTTCCATAATTTCTCTCTCAGTGAGTTTTTTGTTTTTGTACAGGAATGCTATTGATTTTTGAGCATTGACTTTGTATCCAGCTACACTGCTCAACTTGTTTACTACTTCAAATAGTCTTTTAATGCAGTTTTTGGGTCTTCTATATAAAGTATTGTGTCATCTTCAAATAGTGGTAATTTAGCTTCTTCCTTCCCTATCTTTACTCCTTTTATTTCTCTCTCTTGTCTGATTGCCCTGGCTAGTGTTTCCAGAACTATGTTGAAGAGGAGTGGTGAGAGTGGACATCCTTATCTCGTTCCTGATTTTAATGTCAAAGCTTTCGGTTTTTGTCCATTTAGTATAATGTTGGCTATTGGTTTGTCATAGATGGCCTCTATAAGGTTGAGGTAGACACTGTGTATTCTGAGTTTCTGAAGGGTTTTTATCATGAACATGAGTTGGACTTTGTTGAAACCTTTTTCTGCATCTATTGAGATGACCATGTGGTTTTTGTTTTTGGCTCTGTTGATGCGGTGTATCACATTTATTGATTCGTGTATGTTAAACCTTCCCTCCATTCCTGGAATGAACCCCACTTGGTCATGATGTATAATCTTCTTGATCATTTGCTGCATTCTGTTTGCCAGTATTTTGTTGAGAATCTTTGCATTAATGTTCATGAGTGAGATTGGCCTATAGTTCTCCTTTTTGGTTGGATCTTTCTCTGGTTTTGGTATCAGAGTAATACTTGCCTCCAGAAATAATTTAGGGAGGATTGCTTTTTTCTCAATTTCATTGAAGAGTTTAAGAAGTACTGGCATCAGAGCTTCTCTAAATTTCTGGTAGAATTCAGATGTGAATCTATCCGGACCTGGTCTTTTCTTTGTTGGTAAGTTTTTAATTACATTTTCAATTTCAATAGCTAATATTGGGTTGTTCAAAATTCCTCTGTCTTCTTGGTTGAACTTTGGTAGTTCATATGTTTCTAGAAATCTGTCCATTTCCTCTGTGCTTTCCATTCTATGTGAGTAGAGATTTTCAAAGTAGGTATTCAGGACCTTTTGAGTTTCCATGGGATCTGTAGTAATTTCTCCCTTTTCAGTTCTTATTGCATGAATTTGGGTTTTTTCTTTCTTTCTCTTGATAAGGTTAGCTAGGGGTTTGTAAATTTTGTTGACTCTCTCAAAAAACCAGCTTTTTGATTCATTAATTCTTTTTTTTTTTTAGTTTCAATTGCATTGATTTCTGCTTTAATGTTTCCTCTCTTCTATGAGCTTTGGGTTTAGCTTGCTCTTCTTTTTCTACACGCTTGAGATGGAGCATTAGGTTGTTTATTTGTGCTCATTCTGTTTTCTTGATATGAGAGTTTATTGCTATATATTTCCCTCTTAAGACTGCTTTCATTGCATCCCACGTATTACAGTATGTTGTTTGTATATTTTCATTGAATTGTAAGTATTGTTTTATTTCTTCTTTAATTTCATCTGTATACCACTGGTTGTTCAAAAGACTGTTTTTAATTTCCATGTATTTATACAGGTGTTACAATTTCTTTTGCCATTAATTTACAATTTCAGTGCACTATGGTCAGATATTATGCATGGTAGGATTTCAATACCTTTGCATTTACTTAAGAATGTTTTATGGGATAATATATGGTCTATTTTAGAGAATGTCCCATGTGCAGCTGAGAAGAATGTGTATTCTAATGTGGTTGAGTGGAACACTCTGTAAATGTCTTCTAAGTCCAATGGCTCACAGGTATGATTCAGTTCTGTTATTTCTTTGCTGACTTTTTTGTCTGGTTGATCTATCTCTTTGTGACAATGGGCTGTTAAGATCTCCTGCTATAATTGTGTTCTTGTGTATTTGGTTTTTTATGTCCATTAGTATCTGTCTTATATTGTTGGGTGCTCCTGTATTTGGTGCATATATATTTATAATTGTTATTTCTTCCTGTTGAATTTTACCATGAACAAGTATGTAGTGACCTTCTCTATCTCTTTTAATCATTTTAGGTTTGAAGTTCACATTGTCTGCAAATAGAATAGCTACCTCTGTTTTTTTCTGCATTCCTGTTGCATGCAATACTGCTTTCCATCCTTTGACTTTTAATCCGTGAGTTTCCTTTTGGGTCAGATGTGTTTCTTGTATACAGCATATTGTGGGATCTTGTTTCTTGATCCATTCTCTCAATCTATTTGTTTTTATAGGTTATTTGAGGCCATTTATATTTATGGATATCAGTGATATGTACTGGCTCTGCTTTGTCATGTTATGTTCCAGTTGTTCCTTTCTGCTTTTCCCCTTATTTAATTGCTCATCCTACCTGGTGGTTTCTTTCTATTGTTCTTTTGGGGATTGTGGTCATCTTTATCTCTCTAGCATGCCTTTCAGTACTCTTTCTAGGGTTGATTTGGGTGGACATGAATTTCTTCCATTGTTCTTTGCCATGGAAGTATCTTGTTTCTCCATTAAATTTGAATGAAATTAGTCTGGGTTGAGATTGTTCTTCAGGGCTTGAAATAACTCAGTCCAAGCCCTTCTTGACTTAAGTGTTTGTGCTGAAAAGTCTGCTGTGATTCTAATGGGCTTTCCTTGATAGGTGAGTTGTTTCTTTTCTCTGACAGCTTTTAGTATTCTGTTTTTATGCTGTATGTCTGAGATCTTAATTATTATGTGTCTGCGTGTGTATTTATGTTGATTGTTACTGTTTGGTGTTCTATATGCCTCACTTATCTGCATATCAGATTCTTTCCCCATATTTGGGAAATTTTCTGCTATTATTTCTGTAACTACCTCACGTATGTCGTTTGCCTGGACTCCTGTATCTTTGCTAATGCCCATTATTGTTATATTGTTGTTCTTGGCATCATCATGAAGCATCTGGATTGTCATTTCATGCTGCTTTGTTATTTTTAAAAGTTCTATCCTTTCCTGATCACTAACTGTTATCCTGTCCTCAAGGTCCAAAATCCTATCCTCAGCTCCCTTTAAGCAGTTTTGCAATCTTTCAATAGAGTTTTTTGTTTCTTGGGTGTCTCTTTGAGTTTGTTTCATGAATTTTGTTTGTTTTCTATATTGTTCATTCAAAGTTTCAATCAGTTTCCCATGCTCATGTACTTTTTTCTCTAGGTGTTCTTTAGCTGCATTCAACAACTCCTTTACTAGAGTTGTTATTTCTATCTTTACAGGGAAGAGTACTTCTAGTTTCATTTCCTCTACAGCCTGATGCAGGTGTTTTTTTATTTCACTTGCTATCTTTTCAGAGATTCCCAGTGTGTTACTTTTCAGTGCTCTATTTCAATGTCTCCTATACTTGCTTCTGGTGAACTATATGTTTGAGACTGCATTTTGCTTTTTCATTTTGTCATTTTTACTCTGCCTGGTGTTTTCTATGTGTAGGAGGGGATCACACACAATCTTTTCAGACACACCAAAATCTTACAGTTAATTGTGGGGGTTTATTATTGGCCCTATTTATCCTCTGAACACCTCTGTTTTAGGGGTATACTCACCACACTGATACAGTCAATCCACTGTAGTCCAAAGTTCGCCACCTGGGAGCAAAGTTCCAAATTTTCTCACACCACCCGGATCCCACTGAGATCCTCTGATGTTTCAGGTGGGAGGGCGGGCCCATCAGTAGCAGTCCAAGGCAGTTTTCTGTCTTGGGTCGGCCTCCCTGATGTTCCCAGTGGCAGGTCAGGCCCTTGGGGGAGCTCAGGGCAGCCCACTCCTGAGGTGGTCTTGCGCTAAGTTCCCGGTGGCAGGGCAGGCCCTCAGTGGAGGTTTTGGGTAGCCTTGCCCTGAAGCGGGCCTGTGCCGAGTTCCTGGTGGCAGGGTGGGCCTTTGGTGGAGGTTCCTGGTAGCCTACGCTGGAGGTGGGCTTGTGCTGAGTTCCTGGTGGCAGGGCGGGCCCTTGGTGGATGTTAAGGGCAGCCTACCCTTGAGGTGGGCTTGCACTGAGTTCAGCATTTCTTTTATTAATCTTCTTGCATCTTGCTTGACTTGAGTTAGAATTTCAGATTTAAGTTCTTCAATGAGGTCATGGAAGTATTTCTTTATTTCAGATGAGGCTGTGTCTGATATTGCAGTTTTGCTGCCCTCAACCGCCTCCACATGTATCTCTCCTGGACTCACTTTCCCTTGTTCAGCAGTGGGAGGCCTTTTGCCGTTTCTGTCTTGTCATGTTTCTGATTTCTTTCAGACGGGTGAGTGGTGGAAGTCTCTGGGCCTTTTGTATTGCTTACAGTTTTTTTGCAGTGCATTGGCTAGGAAAGTGCCACCCCCCCCAATCCACTGCCAATCTGTGAGGCTCACACAGTGGTGATGTGGGCTGGCCTCTCCCCCTACGTCAGTCAATCAGTGAGTTCTTCAGCATGTTTGTGTGTTCCCTGTGGATGCCACAATTTCAGGACAGACTTGTCCCTGGCTATTGGGTTCCAACCAGTGGCATGGCCCAGCCCAAGGATATCCCACAAATCCACTTTGGGCCAGGAGCCACCAACTGATGCCACCATGATCGTTGATTCAAGCCTATTCTGCCTAACTCCAAAATGTCATCTAGCCGGTCATCCTGCTCTGGGGAATCCAGTTCCCATCACTCACCAAAGTCAACTCAGCTTGACTCGGTGTTTCCACTCCTTGTTGCAGTGGCTCCTTTGGCCAAGGGTCTCGAGCTCACCAACCCCTGCTCTTGGATGGGCTGTGACCTCATCTTGATAGTGAGTCACCCAACTCTAAGACACACCCAGTACAGCGACTGGAGTATGCCCAGCTCCGGCCCTCTGTCCACCCTTTTATTTCCTTTTTATTTTTCATTTTCCTCAGTTTCTTCCTGGGCCATGAGAATTCCTCTCCTTTTGTCTGTTCTCCGTGATGTCAGATTCTAGCATCTAAGTTGTTTGTTTCAGAGAGGCTCTCTATCATGCTACCTATCAATTGGCCATCTTGGACCCTGGCCCAAATTAATTCTTCTGGTTTTGTTTTAAAATAAAATTTACAAAAGGAAAAGGAATGGAAAAAAAACAGAAAAAAAGGAAGAAGAAGAAGAATTAAAAAAGCCCCACCAAACATCTTCTGGTGTGTACTAGAGCCTAAGACTACTGGATAACACTGCCAAGCCTGCAGTAGAGTTTGTGCTGGATTTGAGGCTGATTTTGGCCTTCAAGTGTGTTGTTAGGTAGCCTCCTACTCCTTACCCTGTTTCTCTTGGCAGTCTCCTGGTTGCTGTTTTTTGTTTTATTTTCAGACAGTGACAGGGGGCTGTTCCCAGTCCAGGGCATGTTGCTCAGCCTTCTGGGTTCCTCTTCCACTGGAAAATCTCTGTTATCTCAGGTCATTTGATGCAGGGTGGGGTAGGACCCTGTGATGTGGTCTGGTCCTCTGCTCTTGCTGTTGCATTCCAAGGCTGCTGCACAGTCCCAATTTTTTTTTTTTTTTTTTGTCTTTTTGAGACAAGGTCTCGCTATGCAGTTTGGACTGGCCTTGAGCTCACTCTGTAGCCCAGGCTGGTCTCAAACTCACAACAATCCTCCTGCCTCAGCCTCTCGAGTGCTGGGATTACAGGCATGAGCCACCATGCCCTGGCCTTCACTCCTAATTCTTACTCCTCTTCCAAGGTGGGATGATAAATTCCCAGTTTTTTTCCCAAGTTCCCCTGCCACCATCACCCACCTCTCCTATAGTCTGCAACTCCCTTGGGCAAGATGAGGGTGCTGTGGGGTGCCTCTCTGTTCCTACCCCTGGAAGAATGGGAACAGCCTGGGGCTGCATAGGCCAGAGGTACCTGGCTGTTTAATTCTCCATGCTTCTCTAACCATAGGACTTAAGTGTGCCATTTACTACACACCCCATTGTCTTTAATCTTGTTCTTGGCAGTTCCTGTTAGGGCTCTGGTACAAAAAGGGAGGGAACAAAGAAAAAAAGGAAAAGAGAAAAGTAAGAAAAAACACCGAATAGTAGGAAAACTCGCCGAACAATAGTAGGAAAACTCACCGATTATCAGAGAGGGAGAAGTTTGTGTCAGTAGAATTTACTGGAATCAGAAAAACCCGAGGGCCTTTGTTTTCAGCCCTTTTTAATAGTATGGCAGAAAAGATTCCCTCCCCATGGAGCTTGTCACAACATGATTAGCTGCTTCAGGACCTAGCATTCTTAAATTGGCCACTATCATCTAAGTGCAGGTTCTTCAATGAGCTTCATTTCCTTTGTCCTGTCAGAATCTTTTTTTATTTAAAGAAAAAAAAAAAAGAAACAGAAAGCATAGAAATAATACTTAATTTAAAAAAAACCAGTAAGAAATCACTAGTTGATAATTTCATATTTTCCTCTTAGAAGTAGTTGTTCAAGTTACAAAAGTAAAGCATACAAAGTAGACATTCAAACAGTGAGACTGCAATCAGTTCTGTTCATCTATCCAACAAAAACTTAGTAATACGGTCATCAATCCTACACACCCAAACATACATGAAATTATATCCTTTAGAATACTTTCTTTTCCTCTCTTGTTTTACAATAACTATAATCAATTCTTGTAAACTGTTTAGAAGTTCTACACATGTATTAGTCTCTACATGTATACCTAGCCTTTCTGTATTAGAGGGAGAAACAAATCAAAACAAGCAACAATACAAATTCCTAGAGAAACACGAAATGAAAGGGACATATAAAACCACAATACTAGGTTACCTACAGTAGTTACTATGATGTCTCTTGTTGTTTTCAGTAAAATTGTCTATATCATCAGGCATAGTATAATTCAACATAGCAGTATAAAGCACTATTAATAAAAACCAAACATTGGAGACATTATAGGACTTCAAAGGCTGTTAATAATCAAACCAGAATGGGTATCCTATTGAATCTTGTCATCTTCAGAGTAGTTGCTCTACTCTCACACTTGATACTATCAAGCATACCAGATTCGAATAAAATCAGTCAAGGCAAAACAGCAATATAGCCAATCTTCTTTGCCTCATCTCTGCTATGCTATTTTTCTGTCCTTGTTGTTTAGTTTTTCCTTCATTCCACTGTCTGCCCCTTCATTGAGGCCTTTCTGCCATTGTTCCTGGAATCCTGGTGATTTTCCATTCTCTCTCTAGAATGTCCTTCAGTATTCTTTGCAGGGTTGGATTGGTGGCCACGAACTCCCCCAGTTCCTCTTTGTTGTGGAAATATCTTGTATCTCCATTAATTTTGAGAGACAGTTTTGCAGGGTACATCAGTCTGGGTTGAAGGCTATTTTCTTTCAGGGCTTGGAATATTTCACTCCAAGCTCTTCTTGATTTCAGAAGTCTGCTGTGTGATTTTGATGTTTTCCTTTATAGGTAATCTGTTTCTTTTCTCTGACTGCTTTTAATATTCTGTTCTTGTGGTGGATTTCTGGGATTCTGATTATTATATGGGTGTAGATCTGTTTTAGCTGTAGCTGGCTGGAGTTCTGTATGCCTTGTATATCTGAACATTACTTCTGTTTCCTATGCTTGGGAAGTTTTCTTTAATTATTTCTGTGAATAGACTTTTTATTTCATTTGTATTTGTCCCTGCTTCTTGATTCACATTTTTTATTCTTAAGTTATAAATCCTCTTGTCATCTTCTCACCTTTGTATCATTACTTCCTGGTTCCTTGTTATTTTTAAGAGATCCTTCCTTTTGTGATTGTACATTGCAAATATATCTTCAAGTTTTGAAAGTCTGTCTTTAGTTTCTGTTAAGAAGTTTTGCCAGCTTTCAATGGAGTTTTTAGTTTCCTGATATTCTCTTTGGATTTGTTTCATGTATTCTAGATTTTGTTTATATTCTTCATCAGAGGCTTCTCTCCTTTCTCTGGGTTCTTCCACTCTTCTATTTGTTTCTTCTTGAGGAGTGCCCAGCATTTCTTTTATTAATCTTCTTATATCTTGCTTCACCTGAGTTAGAATTTCAGATTTAAATTTGTCAATGAGGTCACGGAAGTATTTCTTTATTTCTCATAAGGCTGTGTCTGATATTGCATATTTTCTGTCCTCTATCTCCTCTGCATTCACCTCTCCAGGAGGTATACTCCCTGGGTCAGCATTTGGAGGCTTTTTGCTGTTTCTCTGTCTTGTCATGTTTCTGGTTTCTTTCAGATAGGTGAATGGTGGAGGTCTCAGGACCCTTTCATATTGCTTACAGTTTTTCTGAAGCATACTGGCTAGGGGACCACTGCTCTCTCTAGCCTGTTGTTGATCTGTGAGGTGCATGCCATCCTGTCACAATCTTATCTTTGAAATTTATAGGCTGGTCAGAAGAGACTTACACACAAGGTCAAGTTAGCATGTAAGAGAAACATAGGGAGTATATGTACGTATATGTATATATATATGTATATATATATACATATATATATATAACTTTATATACAGAGTTTTCTCTTATGTAGCTTCTTTGCTAGTTTGTCTCCTCTGTACTTTTTGCAGATGGGGAGAGGCAGCTAAGTTTTTGTTGTGGTGACTGGGTGCATCATGCTCTATTCATCAACTCTCTCCTAATTGCTACTTTTAGTAAAGGTTTAACATTTTCTAGTCAGGATTTACCAGAAAGCTTATTGAGGCCTTCATCCCATTATTTCTCTGTCTTCCCCCTTTTCCTACAGAGGCATTTAGAACTTTCTGGTGAAATAGACATTACCAGACATTATCTCTTCATAACACATCATCACCAAACTGTCAAAAATCAGGGGCAAATGAAACTAAAAGTAAAATTAAAAAGAGAGAGAAGTACCAAACCACTTATAGCAAATCTATTTAAAATATTAAATTCTTCAATAGAATTCCTGAAGGCCAGGAGTGCTTACAATAATACATTTGAAGCCCCTAAGAAAACTAATTGGCAGTGTGTATTAGATTGTTATATCCCATGAGGCTATCCTTCAAAATTGAAGGAGAAAATAAAAACCTTTCAACATAAGGATAAACTAATTTAATCTGTGACCAATAAAACAGTATTATGGAAAGTAACTAAGGGAATCTTAAACATTCTTAAACACTTCTGTAAAAACAGAAGGTGAAAATCAAGGATGAATCAAACACCCGAACCACGATGGGTATGGACAACATGACTGACTAGAGGAGTGAGGTCAGAGGTACACAGAAATGATTCACTGAAAATGCAAGTACTCTGAAGTGGGGAAGGAACTCATATCATGAAATAGAAAGATGTTACACATTAATCAAAGCAAATATCTGGATCATCCGAAAGGGAAGCAGCACTACCCCAGGCCCTGTGCCCCCAGAGAGGATCCTTCAAGGGAGCATCTCAAATAGCCTGAGGGAATGAAGCCCCGCTAAAGCTAGACTCCAGGGACAGCCTCTGCATATACTCATCACTACCCCTCCAAACATGGGGGCATACTGCAGCCTAGGAGTATGCTCACCAGCACCCACTATGAGGAGAGAAACCCCAGCCTCACACACTGGGTAGAGACATGATGAGCAAATGTTGCCAACAGACTCCTGCCAGTGCACACCAGGTAAATCCTGCTAACTTCTGCCCTCACACTCCCACTGACTCCTGCAGGTGCATACCCACAACCACTCACTTCTAACATGGCTGAGGCAAGAAGGGGATTGTGTGGACACTCAGACTTTATGGCTTTGCAGTCACAAGGAATTTCATGTACATTCTCTTGTTGGAGGGTTTGATCTGGGTTCTTGCTGGATTTTTTTGTTACTTTTCTCTCTGCCCCCCGCCTTAGGTTTAGTTTGTGTTCATTTCTTTATCTCTTTTGCCTATGCTGCTTCTTTTACTCTAGCTTCCATGGAAGTACTGTTTTCTTATTTTATACTAGTTTCTCCTACTTTTTAAAATTCTGTATTTCAAAACTTTCCCCCATATCATGCTTTTTCTCAGTCACTTTTATCTGCTCTCATATTTACCTTTGTCTTCTCTACTGCATTCCTTTTGCTCTTCTGTATTCTACCTAGCATATTGTCTTTCCATGTCTTTCCTCCACTTTACCAGTGCACAGATATATCATACATGCATGCCCATATTTATAACACGTGATTCGTGATGGCTGAACTACAGAATCAGTGTATATGCCCATCAACAGATGAATGGATAAAGAAAGTGTGGCTGGTATACCTTCCAATGTAGTACTACTCAGCCATAAAGAAGGATCAGTTTGAATAATTTGTAGGCAAATGCTTGGAGTGCACATGAGAGCATAACTCTAAGTGAACTAAATCAGACATAGAAGGTTAAATATTTTTTTGTTTCTCTAAAATGAAAGACTCAAATTTGTAAATTTGTAAATTTAAAAGCAAAAGAAAAGACAGATGGAAGGAAAGAGGGAGGTAGATTCTGTGGAGGTGGGAAAGAAATACGGGAAGGAAATAGAGGAGAGGACTGGAGAAAACAGCAGCAAAAATGATCAAAATGGGGTATATAAATGTACCAAAAACAAACCAAGATGTATGTAAGCATAGATTAATTGATTTTCAACAATACATTTGCTTGATGCTTCTCCCTGTTCTTCTAGTTATTTCTTAGGTGAAGTGTGAGAAGTGGCCTAAGCTGGAGAAGAGGCACATGTGTGGAACTGGAGCAAGACTGGACCTGAGAACAATGAGTGCCCGAGGTGAACCATGTGAACAAGCTGCTCCAATCCAGAGAATACCAAGTGCCTGAGGCAATTCAAGTGGGCAGGTGGCTAGGCAGAGGGGTGTCACATGACATCAACTTACAGAGTGCATAAATAAATGCACTGCAGACCTTGAGCAGTTCTATTCCTCCCATCTGGAGAGAGGGCTCCACCTGCCCTCAGCTTTCTCTATTCTGACTCTTTTCTTTATTTCTCCATCCTCCAACTTTCCTTCTCTCTGGGAACTTCAAGAGCTGTGCTGGATGTGGCAGTAAATTTGGTCCTGTATAAAGTAATTCTCTTGCTGTGTTCCATAAGTATTTATGATTTTTTGTTTCATATCTCATAATTTCTGTTTTACTTTCTTCTTCAATTCACAATTGTTTGACACATGTGTCTGTCCATTTCCTCTGTGTTTCCCACTCTATGTGAGTAGAAATTTTCAAAGTAGGTATTCGTGATCTTTTGAATTTAATGGGACCTGTAGTAATTTCCCCCTTTCAGTCCTTGTTGTGTGATTTTGGGTTTTTTGTTTCATTTTCTTTATAAGGTTAGCTAGGTGTTTGTAAATTTTGTTTATTCTCTCAGAATACCAGCTCTTTGATTCATTAATTCTTTTTTTTTTTAGTTTCAACTGCATTGATTTCTGCTCTAATCTTTACAATTTCCTCTCTTCTATGAGGTTTGGGTTTGGCTTGCTCTTCTTTTTCTAGAAGTTTGAGATGGAACGTTAGGTTGTTTATTTGTGCTCATTCTGTTTTCTTGATATGACAATTTATTGCTATGTATTTCCCTCTTAAGACCACTTTCATTGCATTCCTGGATTATAGAACCTTGTTTCTGTATTTTCATTGAATTGTAGGTATTGCTTTTTTTTTCTTTAATTTCACCTGTATCTCACTGGTTGTTTAGAAGGTTGTTATTTAAGTTCCATGTATTTATGCAGGTTTTACAATTTCCTTTGCCAAATTTCCAATTCAAGTGCACTATGATCAGGTACTCTGCATGGGACAATTTCAATACCTTTGCATTTACTTAAGAATGTTTTATGGGATAGTATACAGTCTCTTTTGGAGAATGTCCCATGCACAGCTGAGAAGAATGTGTATTCTGGTGTTGTTGGGTAGCACACTCTGTAAACATCTACTAAGTCCAATTGTTCACAGGTATGATTCAGTTCTTTATTTCTTTGAGGACTTTTTGTCTAGTTGATCTATCTCTTTGTGACAATGGGCTGTTATGTTCCCCTATTATAGTTGTGTTCTTGTGTATTTGGTTTTTCATGTCCATTAGTATTTGTTTTATATAGTTGGGTGCTCCTGTATTTTGTGCATATATATTTATAATTGTTAGTTCTCTGTCTTGAATTTTTCCACTACTGAGTATGTAGTGACATTATTTATCTCTTTTAATCATTTTAGGTTTAAAGTTCACATTGTCTGAAAATAGAATAGTTACTCCTGCTTTTTTCTGGGTTCCTGTTGCATGGAATACTGTTTTCCATCCTTTGACTTTTAATCTATGGGTTTCCTTTTGTCAGGTGTGTTTCTTGTGTACAGCATATTGTGGGACCATGTTTCTTGATCCATTCTGTCAATCTATGTCTTTTGTTAGGTGAATTGAGGTCATTTACATTTATGGATATCACTGATATGTACTGGCTCAACTTTGGCATGTTATTTTCCAGTCCTTTGCTTCCTGCTTTGCTCCTTATTTAATTGCTTGTCTTGGTGGTTTCTTTCTGTTGTTGTTCTTGGGATTGTGGTCATTTTTATCTCTTTCTAGTATGTCTTTCAAAACTCTTTCAAGGGTTGGTTTGGTGGGCATGAACTTCTTCAGTTGTTCTTTGTCATGGAAGTATCTTGTTTCTCCATTACATTTCAATGAAAGTTTTGCTGGATACATCAGTCTGGGTTGAAAGTTGTTTTCTTTCAGGGCTTGAAATACCTCACTCCAAGCTCATCTTGCCTTGAGGGTTTGTGCTGCCAAGTCTGCTGTGATTCTAATGGACTTCCCTTGGTAGGTGAGTTGTGTCTTTTCTCTAACAGCTTTTAGTATTCTGATTTTATGCTGTATGTCTGAGATCTTAATTATTATGTGTCTGGGTGTAGATTTATGTTGATTATGACTGTTTGGTGTTCTATATGCCTCACTTACCTTCATATCAGATTCTTTCCCCATGTTTGGGAAATTTTCTGCTATTACTTCTGTGAATATTTTATGTATATCAGTTGCATTGATTCCTGCATCTTCACTAATGCCTATTAATCTTATATTGTTGCTTTTGGCATCATCTTGAAGCTTCTGCATTGTTATTTTATGCTGCTTTGTTATTTTAAAAAGTTCTATCCTTTTGTGATTGCTAATTTCAATCCTGTCCTCAAGGTCTGAAATCCTATCCTCAGCTTCATTTAAACAGTATTGCCAGCTTTCAATAGAATTTTTTTCTTGGGTGTCTCTTTGTTTGTTTCATGCATTCTGCTTGTTTTTTATGTTGTTCTTTCAAGGTTTCAATCAGTTTCCCATGCTCCTGTATTTATGTATTTCTTCTCTAGCTGCCCTCAGCAATTCCTTTACTAAGTTTGTTATTTCTGTCTTTACATGGAAGAGTACTTCTAATAGTAGTGATGTAGGTCAACTTTTAGTTCCTGCTGTTAATTTATCTTCAGGTTATTCCAGGTCATCAGATCCTGCCTACAGTGTTTGTGTTGGCTGAGGTCCTACTGTGTCCCTATTGTGTGCCTGTGTGTCTCATAAGCCCTTTTGATTTTCTCCAAGTTGGGGGAGTCCTTATTGGCACACTCCTCACCTTGCCTGATTTCTCTGTGTGCAGGAAAGAGTTACCCACACTCTTTTCAGACTCACCAAGGTCTTACAATTAGTTGGAGGGAGCTTTACTACTGGTCCTATTTACCCACTGTACACCTCTAATTTAGGGGCATAATCACTGCACTGATTAGAGCCTGCTGAGATCTTCTGTTTGGGTGAGGCTGTTACTGAATCTCCCTTCAAGCTAGCAGTTAATCTTCTGTAGTCCAAGGTTCTGGGAGAAAGGGTAGGAGCCTAAAATAAACAGCAGTATTAGGTCTAGGTGGTAGGAAGTGTCCCTGAGGGGCCAGCAGGTGTCCTGGGTCCAGGCATCTGATAGGCATGCAGGAAATTCAGCAGTGCAGCATACATGGTCCTGAGCCAAGGGGCAGGGTGGTGGCATCAGTCCAGGTGTCTCTGGGACATGCAGGAAGTATGGTGCAGTGGCATACATGGTTTGGGCCAAGGGGTGGGCTGGTGGCATCAGTCCAGGTGTCCACAGGGCACACAGGAAGCATGGTGCAGTAGTATATGTTGTCCTGGGCTGAGGGGCAGGCTGGTAGCCTCAAGTCTGGACATTTGTGGGGTGCTGTCTTGTTTTGAAGTCCTATAGCACTTTCATGGTTTTGTTCTGAGTGGGTTCATTCTGTTTCATCCTGTTTGGTCCTATTGTACTTAGTGAAGCTGTAACTTCAACTGGCTGTTGAAGTTGTAGGGAAAATGCCAGGAGAAGCACCAGAGCACAGTGATTGGAGCCTGCTGAGGTCTTCTATTTGGATGAGAGGTCGTTGAGTTTCCCTTCAACTCAGCCCAGTTAATCCACTGAGGTTTAAGGTTCTGGGAGGAGAAGTGAGAGCCAAAGATCAAGTACTTGGTCTAGGAGATGGGGAGGGTCACCGAGGGCAGCAGGTATTGGCTTGGTGTTCCTACAGGCTGGCAGGAGTTGTACAGGAAGCATGAGGAGGCAAGGGTCAAGGTCCAAGGATGGTGCCTGTTCCTCAGGGCCCGTGGGAGTCACACAGGAAACACAAGGAGGTGCAGGTCAAGGTCTGAGGGCAGGGTGGTGTGTGTTCCTCAGGGTTGGTGGGAGTCATGCAGGAAGTGCACAATGGTGCCTCTTTTCATTTCTTACTGCATGGGTTTTAGTTTTCGTTCCTCTTTTGGATAAGGTTGGCTAGGGTTTATCAATTTTATTTATTCTTTCAAAGAAACTACTCTTTGATTCATTAATTCTTTGCATTACTTTCTTAGTTTCAATTGCATTAATTTCTACTCTGATCTTTGTAATTTCCTCCTTTCTTTGAGTTTTGGGGTTGACATGCTCTTCTTTTTTCTAAAAGTTTGACATGCAGCATTAGGTTGTTTATTTGTGTTTGTTTAATTTTCATGAGGTGGAAATTTAGCACGACAAATTTCACTCTAAGGACTGCTTTCATTGTGTCCCAAAGGTTCCTGTAAGTTGTATTTGCATTTTTGTTTGATTATAGATATTTTTAAATTTCTTATTTAATTTCTTTTGTGACCCATTGGTTGTTTAGGAGAGTGTTATTTAATTTCCAAGTATTTATGGGGTTCTTTACAGTTTTTTGTCATTAATTTCCAATTCAATTGCACTATAGTCAGATAATATACATGGGATTATTTCAATTCCTTTGCACTTACTTAAGCATGTTCTGTGGGTTACCATATGATCTTTTTTAGAGAATGACCCATGTGTAGTTGAGAAGAATATATATTGTGATGTTGTTGGGTGGAACGCTCAGTGCATATCTACATATCCATTTGTTCACAAGTTTGATTTAGTTCTCTTATTTCTTTGCTGATCTTTTGTCTGGTTGATCTGTCTCTTTTTGACAATGGGGTGTTAAGGTCCCTTTATAACTGTATTATTGCTTATTTGATTTTTCACGTCTATTATTTGTTGTACATAGTTGAGTGTTTCCATATTTGGTGCATATATATTTATGTTTGTAATCTCTTCCTCTTGAAGTTTTCCCCTAACAAGTATGTAGTGACCTTTTTATCTCTTTTGATCACTCTTGGTTTGAAGTTCACATTGTCTGCAAACAGAATAGCTACCCCTGCCTTTTTCTGGGTTCCTGTCACATGGAGTATTGTTTTCCATCCTTTCACTTTTAGTCCATGAATTTCCTTTTGTATTACATATGTTTCTTGTACACACCATATTGTTGGATTTTGTTTCTTAATCCACTCTGTCAATGTGTTTCTTTTTATTGGTGAGTTGAGAACATTTACATTGATGGATATAACTGATATGTACTGATTTTTTCCTGTGACTAACCAGAGCACATCTCCAAACCATGGCACTGGAGACTTTCTCTCTGTGGCTTGTGAGGTTGGCCAGGTGTTCCCCTGATGTACTGTGCCAGGTTGCTCTGGGCAGTTTGGTGCAGCTAGCAGGAGCACACCCCTGGAGAATGTCACTGGGACCTAGAATCTGGCTGAGTGGAGTTCAGAACCTCTAGAACCCAGGTGGCTATCTTGGAATGCACCACCAGAGTGTATCACCGGGTCCTAGCAACTGGTTGAGTGGAGTTCAGGGCCTCTAGGACTCAGGCAGCTAGCAGGAGTGTGCCCTTGGAATGTGCAATGCTGGGGCCATGTGTCTGGCTGAGGTTTAGAGCCTCTGGAGCATGTGTCTAGCCAGAGTATGCCCAAGAACACTGTGCCAGGGCCTTTCTCCTGGCTGGGCAAAGCTTGGAATTGCCAGGACCTGTGAAGCTAGCTGGGACACACCCTTGAACTATGGTGCTGGGGCCTTATTCTTGATGGGCAGAGCTCAAATTCTCTAGGACCCTATTGCTAGGCTGGTCACTCTCTGATGGGCAGCTCAGAGGCTCTGGACTTGGCTAGGCTTGGTAACTCTGTGACCTGTGAGAATAGCTGGGCTTTTCTCTGATAGATTGCACTGGGATACTGGGTAGGGCAGAGCTCAGATCCTCCATGCAGCTAGCAATAATGCACCCTGGGACTGTGGTGCCTGTGCCTTGTGCCTGGATGGGTAGAGTTCAGAACCTCCAGGACCCACGTGGCTAGCCAGAGCATCTCCTAGAGTATGGTGCCACTCAGGCCTTGCTTCTGTCTGGGAGAAGTTCAGAACCTCTGGACCACATAGCTAGCCTAGGTGCACTTCCAGTATATGGTGCCAGGGCCTTGCTCCTGGCTGGGTGGAGTTCAGAACCTCCAGGACCCTTAATCTGTGTTTCTTAAACTAGGTACTATATATATACACATAATCATGATACACACACACACACATACACATATATACACATACACAAAGTTTGTTGCACATTAGCAACTGGTGATTAAGAAATGTCCCCTGTACAATGCAGAATTTATAATAGTTTTTCTAATATTTCTCAATTTCCATTATTGTGTCTTCCAATGTGAAATCCCCTACTAGGCTGCTTCCTGAACATCAAAGTGGGGATAAGGATGAACCCATTGGTTCATATTGGTATCATTGCCAACATCCTAACAAACAACCCAACATGAGAGTCAAATCACCTTGGTCTAATTGAACATCCCCTTAAAAGGCTTCTGGAACTAGACTAGTGGAATCTTGGAATTCTGGAGTGCACAACTATGGGTCCTAACAATGCTGAGTTTAAACTTCAGAATCTCAGTTTGTCAGAAATTATAATTTACAATCTCTGGATCACTGATGGTTGGAACTTGTGGTGCTCTCAATATTTATCATTTTGTCCTGTACACACCATTAGGAACTGCATTCCAAGCCCTCTGTAGTGAGTCTTACCAGAATGTTCCCTATGAGAGAGGCAAGTGAGGAAGGAGGGGCTGATGCTAGCTGAATTCTACTGATGACACACACTTCTGGGGGCAAGGTACAATGGCTAGCAATTCAGTCATGGTAGGAAAGAGAGAAAAGGAAGAGAATAATTATCAACCCCCATAATCTCCAAACTTATACTTGGAGAGAGAAGCAAGGATTTCCTCAAATCACTATCAAGGGTGATGGTAATTCACACTCTAGCCACTGAGTGTACTGTTAGCCAAGGTGGCATGGCTCTTGTGATCAATTGATCCTCTTTGTATGCCACTACCTAAATTGCTGAGAACAATAAATAGTATGATAGTCCAGTACCAAGAACTGGGTGCCAGAGAAAATAGGCTGCAATCTCTCATCCCTGATAAATAGAAAAGTTAGGATACTGGAACTAATTCAAAATTCAAAATACAGCTACATCTAGAAGACATTACCTAAAGAGGTCTTGATACTAGTAATAAAACTACCTACCTTAAGCAACTTTCAAACTTCAATGCAGAAAACAAATAAACAACAATAAAAATAGAAAATGATGGTTAAGTGTGGTAGTGCATGCCTGTAATCCCAGGTCTTGGGAGGCTGATGTAAGAGAATTGCTGTGAGTTAACACCAGTCTGGGTTCCATAGTGAGGTCAAGGTCAGCCTGAACTACATGTTGAGACCCTGTCTTTAAAAAAAGAAAACAAAAGAAAAGGAAGAAAGAATGAATGAAAGAAAGAAAATGAGAAAACACAGAAGCAGCCTAAAGCACCCAGTTTACACAAAGCAAGCTCATAGGACTCTGAGGTAGAAGAAAACAAGCACCTTCCACTTAAATTGCATGAAATGGTTGCAATAAAAGTAACAAAGCAGGTGAATAAATCCCTAGATGAAGATACATCATAGAGGTAGCTAAAGAGATGATCATCATAATGAGGAAATGATTAGTAAATCAGTGAATCTAGATTTTACAAAATGAAGGAACTGGGCTGGGGATGCAGCTCAGCCACACAGTGGTTACCTGACAAGTTTGATGCTCTGAGTTCAATTCCTGCTACAAAAAATGGAGGAATTTGGTGAAACCATGGATTCCCAACATAAGAAAGAATTGGGTGCCATAAAACAAATAAAAATAAATATCCAAAAGATTAAAATTTCTATTAAAAGTGTGTGCATCAGAATCAACCCATGTGAAGACAAAATATCAGATTTAGAAGACAGGGGTGTGTTTGGTGATCATCAAATGAAAGACTTCTTAAAAATAGCCAAAGGCATGAAAAATCAATCTGATAAAAGCTGATAAATGATACAAAGAAGAATAATATAAAACTAACTGGAATCAATGAAAAACTCAGACAACAACATAAAGGATGTAAAATCTGTTTACAGAAGTAATAGCAGAAAACTTCCCATGGAAAAATAATTTGACATGCAGATACATGACACAAATAAAACCTCAGTTAGCCATCATCATAGAAAACCACACAAAAGCACATAATAGTAAAAATTCCAGAAATTCAACAAAAGAAGAAAATATTAAAAGTTGTTAGGGAAAATAAACAAATCACCTATAAAGAAAAGCCCATCAAAATCATAACAGATCTTTCAACACAGTCGTTAACTCAAGGAGAACTTGGAGTAAAGTACTTCAAGCTGTAAAAGAAAACAACATCCAGCCCTGATTGTTATACTCTGCAAAACTTTCTTTATGAATTGACAGAGAAATAAGATACTTCCATGATAAAGAAATTCATGACCACTAAATCAGCACTCCAAAATGTTCTGATATTCTAGAAAGAGACGATGAAGACACCAGGTCCAATAAACCCATAAATAAATAAATCTACCAGGCAAGACAAGCAATTAAACAGAAAGGAAAGAAAGGGAACCAATAACAGGAAAACAATATGACAAGGATAAGTCAATACATATCAGTGATATGTATAACTGATATGTATTGACTGAGCCCAGTAAATTGAGACCATTCACATTTACTAGGCTCAGTCTTTATTAGTCCACCCCTTCTCAAACCAGTACCTGATTAAACACTGTCAATATGGCAGGTTTCAACTGGATTTCTATCCAACTGTTGCCTGCTACATGGAAGGAATCACTTTTGGAGTAAAATTCTACAGTTTTTGCATTTCATAATGGACATGAGCCTTTTCTTAGAGTTAGAATTAGCACTGCCTGCTCCATTGATTCTTCTTGGAGCTCTCAAAACTGGAAACTTACCTTATGTTTTCAGAGAGTTTCCCCTTCCTGGAAGCCAGAGTGGGCTTCTAGTATGCTTCATTTTTTTTCTCTGCTTCATTTTTTTAAAACTGTGTGCAGCAAAATCAACCCATGTGAAGAGAGAATATCAGATTTAGAAGATAGGAGTGTGATACCTGTCTCCATCTTCTGTAGCTGTTAGTTTCTTCCAGATTTCCAGAGATCTATCTTTTTTTTTCTTTTTGCCAAGTTGTTATTTTTTGGATGTTTGGGTTGTATGTCCTGGAAAGGCTATATTTTGCTGCTGATCACTATTCTAACCTTTTGGCTTTCCCTTAACCAGTGAGATTTAGTGTATCACTTATTCTTGTAGTCTCTATCATCCTCTTCTGTGTTTAGGAATCTAAGTACTTTCTGCAATGCCATCTTAGTGGCTATGAATATTCCTAGTCTGAAAATCTTTTATTTTCCTTCAAAGATAACTTTGTAGGATAAAATAGTTTAATTTGTCAAATATATATATATACACACACACACACACCAGGGATCAAACTCAGACCTCACTCCTGCCAGGCAGATGCTTATGCCACTGAGCTAAATTCCTAACCCTACATATATATTTAAAAGTATCTTGTGTAGTACCAAAAAGGTATATGGGAAAGAAGAAAGGAACTGGAATGTATTTTCTCCCCTGCTCTGACAATCAAGGGAGGCAACATCCCTAGTTTGGATTTTTCCAGACTGAGTCCTTGCTGCTGAAACTTCAAAACTGCCCTATCTCAAGGAAAGAAGTCCATTGACCTCATGCCAAAAAAGCCTCAGAAAAACATACAGCCTTCCACTCCCATGTTCATTCCATTCCACACATTCCCCCTGCCTGTGACACCTTCAAGATAAATGTATACACAGAATCTGGGTTCAGTAGCAGATAGTTCCTGATAAAGGGTGATGGGATGGAGCCCTTAAGTTTCCCACAGAGTTTCTTCTGCCAACAAACAGGCATCAAGATCATTACACTCAGGCAGGCCAGCAAAGCTCCCAGAAGGAGCCTTGAGGCCAGCATAGTGGCAATGTGACAGTCAGATGGCAATAGCTGTGATGATGTGTCTTTATATTAACCAGAAGAGAAAGGTGACTTTTGGTTCTGTTTGTAAAATCCATCAATTCTCCTCTGAGCAATATTCTTCCATGCATAATCAAGTGTATCATGGGTAGGTTGGGAAATGGCTGGGCTCTTCCACATGTAATAGCCTAAGGCTGAATTTGTAGCATGTCTGACAGAAGCTTCCCGAGGCTGATAACTGGAGAGTGGAGGACAGAGGATACACTCAAAAATTTAGGACCTGAAATAATTACATAGCAAGTTCCTAAATTGTGGGTTTAGGCTGCAGTGAAGTCAGACAAAGGGAGAGAAGAAAGAGAAAGAAAGAAACTTGTGTGTTGATTTTAGAAGATAAAGGAGTAAGGAGCAGGATTAACAGAGGCTTGGAAGCTGTTACTCTGTTAGCATGATTTTGCAGATTTCTCTCACTAACCCTGTAAAGCAGAGGTCAATATTGTCCTTTATCTTACAGTGTCTCTGAGGCAGCAACATGTGCATTTATTTAACTGGGTATTACAACTTCACTGAAAGGGAGCTTGGATTCATGACCAGGATTGAGTGTCTCCAAAGTTTCAGTGTAATGTCCAGTAATGAGAAATTATGAAATGTCTTTTTAAAATTCAAGCTACAGAGTGAAGGAGAATATAATTATTTTGAAAACTTCAGCCACATTTAAACATTAGACAATTGGCCTATGAAATCTCATGTATTTATCCTCCAATTTAAACAAGCTTCAAATTTTTCCTGTTCTTGTTTAATCAATTCATTTGTCCCTTATACTCATTGCATTAAAATCCCAAAGTTAATGCCAAAAGTGGAATCTCGAGAGTTTCTAAGAGATGGACAGATCTAAGGAAGGCAGAAGGCAAGTGAGGCAAGAGGGAAGGCAGGAAATAAATAAATCCCAAAGTTAATGTTTGAGCTGCAAATGTAGCCACTAATGAATAAAAGAGAACTCTTTTGAAACATTACCTAAAACTTATGTCAAGCTGACAAGAATATATTTTCCTCATTGTTTTGAAAGAACTGTAAGTGAGAATTCAAATGTTGTACACATGGTTCAACAAAATAAAAATCAAAATTATCCTTTTACTGGCAAGTTAAAGAATGCTGAATCTAAAACAAGCAAAGGGAAAGAGCAAACCTCACAATTGAATACAGAGACATAGTAAAAAGCATAACAACAAAATCAGCATGGTACTCACACAAATGCAAACACACTGTCCAATAGAATACAGTGCTTATATTCATAGGCACAGGGAAGAGCTTCCTGAATAGGACCCCAACTGTACCAACAACAATAAGAATCAACAAAGGACACTACACCAAATTTCAAAGTTTCTGCGCAGCAAAGGAAACTACTAACAGAATTACATTTGGAACTTTCCCTTCCTCTTGACTTCATCTGTGGTTATAGTATCTACCCTCAAGCAGGAAGCCCTAGCAGACTGATGCACTCAGTTTGGTGCCAACAGCAGTGACTCAGCTGGGATGAATGCAGGACATCATCCCAGGGCTGGTTTCTCCTTTCCCAAACAGACAAGTGCCTGAAAAAGCCTAGAAAAGAAACTCCCAACTTGCTAGATGTCTGATATGAATCCTTGTTCTCTAAAATTGAAGAGTAAATTACAGGAATAATGGAGATTAAGAGCAGAATATACAATATATATGCACCCATGTTTATAGCAACACAATTTGTAATAGCCAGATCTTGGAAAAACCCAACTGCCCACCAACTGAGGAATGCATAAAAAAGATCTGGTATTATGAAAATGGAATCTAAATCCCTGCCTGCAAGTCATTTGGAACAGAGATTAAGGAAAGCCAAGATGAAACCTAAGCTCTTGCCTGTCAGCCATTCAGAGCATGGATTGGGGAGAACAAGGGAAAAAGTCCCTGCCTTTTGGAGCAGGGATTAGGGAGAGCCAAGATGGAAGCAAAGCCCTCTGCTAGGACCCATTCAGAGTACTGACTGGGGAGAACACAGAAGAAGCTAAGACCTTGCCTGTGAACTGGGTGGGGTGCAGCCTAAGGAGATGAGAACAACACCTCCCCCAGTAAGAAACCAGCTGATTCGGAGGAATTATATTGTTTGATTGACCTTGCAAGACTAAAGTTGAGGAACTATTTAGAGGATAACAATATGCAATATAGTATTGTAGATTTCCTACCATCATATCACTGTTTCAATTTGTTTTATTGCTCTGTTTTATTCCCTTTAAAATTGCAGAGAAAAAATCTGAAGAAGTGAGTGGGATCCAGAATATACAACAGATATTTTGAACATGAAAGGGAAGGAAATGTCTAAAAAGGGAAGGTGGTAGCCACTGTTAATTTCCTATTACCTTTTTTTGAAGTCCTGTATTGTTTCAATTTTTTGTTTGGTTTGGTTTTATTCCATTTTATTTTATAAGATTCTATTATGTCTGATGATAGGGACAGCTATTTTGAAGATAACAAGATATATTATGGTTAAAAATGTGCTATTTTTATATAATGGAATACTACTCAGTTATATAAAAGGATATATTTGAGGGATTTATAGGTGAATGAGTGCAACTAGAGACCATACTCATAAGTGAAATAAACATAGTGACCTGGTTTATTTATGTGTAAACACCATATTGTATCCCTAGAGTAAGAAACAAAATGAGTAAGTAAGATCCAAAAGGCAAAATAGATACTGTGAAAGGAAACAACCTGCTGAAAGGGAAAGAGCAACTGGGAAAGGAGAAAGGAGGAAAGGAAAAGAAAAAATGTAACTATGTATATATGGTAATCTGAACAACTCTTCCAAATATGCTAACAATGTGCAATATAACAATCATTGTTAAATTCCCATCATCTTGTCTTGAAATCCTATATTGCTACTGTTTTAGGGGGTTTTTTTGTTCTTATTGTTCTTGTTGTTGTATGTTTCTTCTATTTGTTTAGATCTTTTAGGTTTCTGTTGTTGTTCATTTATTTTTGTTTTTTCTGGAGTTTTTCTCCTTAAAATAACAAAAAAAGAACAGTATATATTTATTGGGGAAAGAGTTTCTGTCTAAGAGAGAGACAGAAGGGATCCCAAATGGATTACTTAGGACCCAGCCTCTTCTAAGGATTTTTATAGAATAAAACTACAAAGTGAGGCATGGCCAAGGTGGAGAAAAGTGGCAAATCACAAAGTGGATAAGAGGTGGAACAAAACTATAGCCAAGCAGTAAAATTATGAGCTAATTTCCCAGGGAATTCAATTAAGTTGGGTTCAAATGGGAGAACAAGTCACATAGCAAGGGGACATGAAATAGAACGGGCTTTTCCAAGAGAGGGTGGGTCAGTGGCTCTTTCCTGATTTTCCCAAGGTGATTGATATCTATTTAGGATGTCAGTTGCTTACCCTTAGGGAAAGTTTGTTTCATCTTTGGCTTGAGTTCTGGCCTTCAGCTAGAGGTGTCTATCTCTTCCATAGTTGCAATACATCCTGTCTTCTGCACTGGCTCTTTTGAGGATCTGGTCCTGTCTGATTGCCTATAATATTTCTAACATAGCTGCCTATAACATCTTCTTCTTGACTTCATCTTTGGCTACACTATCTGCCTTCAAGCAGGTAACCCTAGCAAAGTGACACACCCAGCATGGTGCCAACAGTAGTGACTCAGCAGGGATGAATGAAGGACCATGCCACAGGGCTCCTTTCTCCTTTGTCAAGCTGTAAGGAATTGGCAAGGCATAGGACAACAGCAGTGTGTAGGTTTGCCTCTACCAAACAAGAAATTTATCCCAGGTTAGGCCAAATACTATTCATACTACACAAAATCTTTTGTCTGGCCAAAATGGACTGAAACTACAAGTAAATAAGAGTATAGAAATTGCAAAATTTACATGTGAAAATTTTAAGGCATATTTTAAACTAGTATAATGACCCATGCCTATAATCTCAGCATTCTGGGAGTCCAAGGTAGGAGGACTACAAGTTCAAGGCCAGCCTGGGCAATTTAATGAATTGGGCAGAACCCGTTTTAAAATAGCAATAATAGCTACAAAATGAAAAACACAATTTCCTTCAAGTACAAAAAAATGAAATTTGTAACACAATTCATAAAATTTTAATATATGTATATATTGTGAACTTTGAAAATAATTGTAACTGAAGCCACATGTGTCAAACAATTGTGAATTGAAGAAGAAAGTAAAACAGAAATTATGAGATATGAAACAAAAAATCATAAAATACTTATGGAACACAGCAAGAGAATTACTTTATACAGGACCAAATTTACTGCCACATCCAGCACAGCTCTTGAAGTTCCCAGAGAGAAGGAAAGTTGGAGGATGGAGAAATAAAGAAAAGAGTCAGAATAGAGAAAGCTGAGGGCAGGTGGAGCCCTCTCTCCAGATGGGAGGAATAGAACTGCTCAAGGTCTGCAGTGCATTTATTTATGCACTCTGTAAGTTGATGTCATGTGACACCCCTCTGCCTAGCCACCTGCCCACTTGAATTGCCTCAGGCACTTGGTATTCTCTGGATTGGAGCAGCTTGTTCACATGGTTCACCTCGGGCACTCATTGTTCTCAGGTCCAGTCTTGCTCCAGTTCCACACATGTGCCTCTTCTCCAGCTTAGGCCACTTCTCACACTTCACCTAAGAAATAACTAGAAGAACAGGGAGAAGCATCAAGCAAATGTATTGTTGAAAATCAATTAATCTATGCTTACATACATCTTGGTTTGTTTTTGGTACATTTATATACCCCATTTTGATCATTTTTGCTGCTGTTTTCTCCAGTCCTCTCCTCTATTTCCTTCCCGTATTTCTTTCCCACCTCCACAGAATCTACCTCCCTCTTTCCTTCCATCTGTCTTTTCTTTTGCTTTTAAATTTACAAATTTACAAATTTGAGTCTTTCATTTTAGAGAAACAAAAAAATATTTAACCTTCTATGTCTGATTTAGTTCACTTAGAGTTATGCTCTCATGTGCACTCCAAGCATTTGCCTACAAATTATTCAAACTGATCCTTCTTTATGGCTGAGTAGTACTACATTGGAAGGTATACCAGCCACACTTTCTTTATCCATTCATCTGTTGATGGGCATATACACTGATTCTGTAGTTCAGCCATCACGAATCACGTGTTATAAATATGGGCATGCATGTATGATATATCTGTGCACTGGTAAAGTGGAGGAAAGACATGGAAAGACAATATGCTAGGTAGAATACAGAAGAGCAAAAGGAATGCAGTAGAGAAGACAAAGGTAAATATGAGAGCAGATAAAAGTGACTGAGAAAAAGCATGATATGGGGGAAAGTTTTGAAATACAGAATTTTAAAAAGTAGGAGAAACTAGTATAAAATAAGAAAACAGTACTTCCATGGAAGCTAGAGTAAAAGAAGCAGCATAGGCAAAAGAGATAAAGAAATGAACACAAACTAAACCTAAGGCGGGGGGCAGAGAGAAAAGTAACAAAAAAATCCAGCAAGAACCCAGATCAAACCCTCCAACAAGAGAATGTACATGAAATTCCTTGTGACTGCAAAGCCATAAAGTCTGAGTGTCCACACAATCCCCTTCTTGCCTCAGCCATGTTAGAAGTGAGTGGTTGTGGGTATGCACCTGCAGGAGTCAGTGGGAGTGTGAGGGCAGAAGTTAGCAGGATTTACCTGGTGTGCACTGGCAGGAGTCTGTTGGCAACATTTGCTCATCATGTCTCTACCCAGTGTGTGAGGCTGGGGTTTCTCTCCTCATAGTGGGTGCTGGTGAGCATACTCCTAGGCTGCAGTATGCCCCCATGTTTGGAGGGGTAGTGATGAGTATATGCAGAGGCTGTCCCTGGAGTCTAGCTTTAGCGGGGCTTCATTCCCTCAGGCTATTTGAGATGCTCCCTTGAAGGATCCTCTCTGGGGGCACAGGGCCTGGGGTAGTGCTGCTTCCCTTTCGGATGATCCAGATATTTGCTTTGATTAATGTGTAACATCTTTCTATTTCATGATATGAGTTCCTTCCCCACTTCAGAGTACTTGCATTTTCAGTGAATCATTTCTGTGTACCTCTGACCTCACTCCTCTAGTCAGTCATGTTGTCCATACCCATCGTGGTTCGGGTGTTTGATTCATCCTTGATTTTCACCTTCTGTTTTTACAGAAGTGTTTAAGAATGTTTAAGATTCCCTTAGTTACTTTCCATAATACTGTTTTATTGGTCACAGATTAAATTAGTTTATCCTTATGTTGAAAGGTTTTTATTTTCTCCTTCAATTTTGAAGGATAGCCTCATGGGATATAACAATCTAATACACACTGCCAATTAGTTTTCTTAGGGGCTTCAAATGTATTATTGTAAGCACTCCTGGCCTTCAGGAATTCTATTGAAGAATTTAATATTTTAAATAGATTTGCTATAAGTGGTTTGGTACTTCTCTCTCTTTTTAATTTTACTTTTAGTTTCATTTGCCCCTGATTTTTGACAGTTTGGTGATGATGTGTTATGAAGAGATAATGTCTGGTAATGTCTATTTCACCAGAAAGTTCTAAATGCCTCTGTAGGAAAAGGGGGAAGACAGAGAAATAATGGGATGAAGGCCTCAATAAGCTTTCTGGTAAATCCTGACTAGAAAATGTTAAACCTTTACTAAAAGTAGCAATTAGGAGAGAGTTGATGAATAGAGCATGATGCACCCAGTCACCACAACAAAAACTTAGCTGCCTCTCCCCATCTGCAAAAAGTACAGAGGAGACAAACTAGCAAAGAAGCTACATAAGAGAAAACTCTGTATATAAAGTTATATATATATATGTATATATATATACATATATATATACATATACGTACATATACTCCCTATGTTTCTCTTACATGCTAACTTGACCTTGTGTGTAAGTCTCTTCTGACCAGCCTATAAATTTCAAAGATAAGATTGTGACAGGATGGCATGCACCTCACAGATCAACAACAGGCTAGAGAGAGCAGTGGTCCCCTAGCCAGTATGCTTCAGAAAAACTGTAAGCAATATGAAAGGGTCCTGAGACCTCCACCATTCACCTATCTGAAAGAAACCAGAAACATGACAAGACAGAGAAACAGCAAAAAGCCTCCAAATGCTGACCCAGGGAGTATACCTCCTGGAGAGGTGAATGCAGAGGAGATAGAGGACAGAAAATATGCAATATCAGACACAGCCTTATGAGAAATAAAGAAATACTTCCGTGACCTCATTGACAAATTTAAATCTGAAATTCTAACTCAGGTGAAGCAAGATATAAGAAGATTAATAAAAGAAATGCTGGGCACTCCTCAAGAAGAAACAAATAGAAGAGTGGAAGAACCCAGAGAAAGGAGAGAAGCCTCTGATGAAGAATATAAACAAAATCTAGAATACATGAAACAAATCCAAAGAGAATATCAGGAAACTAAAAACTCCATTGAAAGCTGGCAAAACTTCTTAACAGAAACTAAAGACGGACTTTCAAAACTTGAAGATATATTTGCAATGTACAATCACAAAAGGAAGGATCTCTTAAAAATAACAAGGAACCAGGAAGTAATGATACAAAGGTGAGAAGATGACAAGAGGATTTATAACTTAAGAATAAAAAATGTGAATCAAGAAGCAGGGACAAATACAAATGAAATAAAAAGTCTATTCACAGAAATAATTAAAGAAAACTTCCCAAGCATAGGAAACAGAAGTAATGTTCAGATATACAAGGCATACAGAACTCCAGCCAGCTACAACTAAAACAGATCTACACCCATATAATAATCAGAATCCCAGAAATCCACCACAAGAACAGAATATTAAAAGCAGTCAGAGAAAAGAAACAGATTACCTATAAAGGAAAACATCAAAATCACACAGCAGACTTCTGAAATCAAGAAGAGCTTGGAGTGAAATATTCCAAGCCCTGAAAGAAAATAGCCTTCAACCCAGACTGATGTACCCTGCAAAACTGTCTCTCAAAATTAATGGAGATACAAGATATTTCCACAACAAAGAGGAACTGGGGGAGTTCGTGGCCACCAATCCAACCCTGCAAAGAATACTGAAGGACATTCTAGAGAGAGAATGGAAAATCACCAGGATTCCAGGAACAATGGCAGAAAGGCCTCAATGAAGGGGCAGACAGTGGAATGAAGGAAAAACTAAACAACAAGGACAGAAAAATAGCATAGCAGAGATGAGGCAAAGAAGATTGGCTATATTGCTGTTTTGCCTTGACTGATTTTATTCGAATCTGGTATGCTTGATAGTATCAAGTGTGAGAGTAGAGCAACTACTCTGAAGATGACAAGATTCAATAGGATACCCATTCTGGTTTGATTATTAACAGCCTTTGAAGTCCTATAATGTCTCCAATGTTTGGTTTTTATTAATAGTGCTTTATACTGCTATGTTGAATTATACTATGCCTGATGATATAGACAATTTTACTGAAAACAACAAGAGACATCATAGTAACTACTGTAGGTAACCTAGTATTGTGGTTTTATATGTCCCTTTCATTTCGTGTTTCTCTAGGAATTTGTATTGTTGCTTGTTTTGATTTGTTTCTCCCTCTAATACAGAAAGGCTAGGTATACATGTAGAGACTAATACATGTGTAGAACTTCTAAACAGTTTACAAGAATTGATTATAGTTATTGTAAAACAAGAGAGGAAAAGAAAGTATTCTAAAGGATATAATTTCATGTATGTTTGGGTGTGTAGGATTGATGACCGTATTACTAAGTTTTTGTTGGATAGATGAACAGAACTGATTGCAGTCTCACTGTTTGAATGTCTACTTTGTATGCTTTACTTTTGTAACTTGAACAACTACTTCTAAGAGGAAAATATGAAATTATCAACTAGTGATTTCTTACTGTTTTTTTTTAAATTAAGTATTATTTCTATGCTTTCTGTTTCTTTTTTTTTTTTCTTTAAATAAAAAAAGATTCTGACAGGACAAAGGAAATGAAGCTCATTGAAGAACCTGCACTTAGATGATAGTGGCCAATTTAAGAATGCTAGGTCCTGAAGCAGCTAATCATGTTGTGACAAGCTCCATGGGGAGGGAATCTTTTCTGCCATACTATTAAAAAGGGCTGAAAACAAAGGCCCTTGGGTTTTTCTGATTCCAGTAAATTCTACTGACACAAACTTCTCCCTCTCTGATAATCGGTGAGTTTTCCTACTATTGTTCGGCGAGTTTTCCTACTATTCGGTGTTTTTTCTTACTTTTCTCTTTTCCTTTTTTTCTTTGTTCCCTCCCTTTTTGTACCAGAGCCCTAACAGGAACTGCCAAGAACAAGATTAAAGACAATGGGGTGTGTAGTAAATGGCACACTTAAGTCCTATGGTTAGAGAAGCATGGAGAATTAAACAGCCAGGTACCTCTGGCCTATGCAGCCCCAGGCTGTTCCCATTCTTCCAGGGGTAGGAACAGAGAGGCACCCCACAGCACCCTCATCTTGCCCAAGGGAGTTGCAGACTATAGGAGAGGTGGGTGATGGTGGCAGGGGAACTTGGGAAAAAAACTGGGAATTTATCATCCCACCTTGGAAGAGGAGTAAGAATTAGGAGTGAAGGCCAGGGCATGGTGGCTCATGCCTGTAATCCCAGCACTCGAGAGGCTGAGGCAGGAGGATTGTTGTGAGTTTGAGACCAGCCTGGGCTACAGAGTGAGCTCAAGGCCAGTCCAAACTGCATAGCGAGACCTTGTCTCAAAAAGACAAAAAAAAAAAAAAAAAATTGGGACTGTGCAGCAGCCTTGGAATGCAACAGCAAGAGCAGAGGACCAGACCACATCACAGGGTCCTACCCCACCCTGCATCAAATGACCTGAGATAACAGAGATTTTCCAGTGGAAGAGGAACCCAGAAGGCTGAGCAACATGCCCTGGACTGGGAACAGCCCCCTGTCACTGTCTGAAAATAAAACAAAAAACAGCAACCAGGAGACTGCCAAGAGAAACAGGGTAAGGAGTAGGAGGCTACCTAACAACACACTTGAAGGCCAAAATCAGCCTCAAATCCAGCACAAACTCTACTGCAGGCTTGGCAGTGTTATCCAGTAGTCTTAGGCTCTAGTACACACCAGAAGATGTTTGGTGGGGCTTTTTTAATTCTTCTTCTTCTTCCTTTTTTTCTGTTTTTTTTCCATTCCTTTTCCTTTTGTAAATTTTATTTTAAAACAAAACCAGAAGAATTAATTTGGGCCAGGGTCCAAGATGGCCAATTGATAGGTAGCATGATAGAGAGCCTCTCTGAAACAAACAACTTAGATGCTAGAATCTGACATCACGGAGAACAGACAAAAGGAGAGGAATTCTCATGGCCCAGGAAGAAACTGAGGAAAATGAAAAATAAAAAGGAAATAAAAGGGTGGACAGAGGGCCGGAGCTGGGCATACTCCAGTCGCTGTACTGGGTGTGTCTTAGAGTTGGGTGACTCACTATCAAGATGAGGTCACAGCCCATCCAAGAGCAGGGGTTGGTGAGCTCGAGACCCTTGGCCAAAGGAGCCACTGCAACAAGGAGTGGAAACACCGAGTCAAGCTGAGTTGACTTTGGTGAGTGATGGGAACTGGATTCCCCAGAGCAGGATGACCGGCTAGATGACATTTTGGAGTTAGGCAGAATAGGCTTGAATCAACGATCATGGTGGCATCAGTTGGTGGCTCCTGGCCCAAAGTGGATTTGTGGGATATCCTTGGGCTGGGCCATGCCACTGGTTGGAACCCAATAGCCAGGGACAAGTCTGTCCTGAAATTGTGGCATCCACAGGGAACACACAAACATGCTGAAGAACTCACTGATTGACTGACGTAGGGGGAGAGGCCAGCCCACATCACCACTGTGTGAGCCTCACAGATTGGCAGTGGATTGGGGGGGGTGGCACTTTCCTAGCCAATGCACTGCAAAAAAACTGTAAGCAATACAAAAGGCCCAGAGACTTCCACCACTCACCCGTCTGAAAGAAATCAGAAACATGACAAGACAGAAACGGCAAAAGGCCTCCCACTGCTGAACAAGGGAAAGTGAGTCCAGGAGAGATACATGTGGAGGCGGTTGAGGGCAGCAAAACTGCAATATCAGACACAGCCTCATCTGAAATAAAGAAATACTTCCATGACCTCATTGAAGAACTTAAATCTGAAATTCTAACTCAAGTCAAGCAAGATGCAAGAAGATTAATAAAAGAAATGCTGAACTCAGTGCAAGCCCACCTCAAGGGTAGGCTGCCCTTAACATCCACCAAGGGCCCGCCCTGCCACCAGGAACTCAGCACAAGCCCACCTCCAGCGTAGGCTACCAGGAACCTCCACCAAAGGCCCACCCTGCCACCAGGAACTCGGCACAGGCCCGCTTCAGGGCAAGGCTACCCAAAACCTCCACTGAGGGCCTGCCCTGCCACCGGGAACTTAGCGCAAGACCACCTCAGGAGTGGGCTGCCCTGAGCTCCCCCAAGGGCCTGACCTGCCACTGGGAACATCAGGGAGGCCGACCCAAGACAGAAAACTGCCTTGGACTGCTACTGATGGGCCCGCCCTCCCACCTGAAACATCAGAGGATCTCAGTGGGATCCGGGTGGTGTGAGAAAATTTGGAACTTTGCTCCCAGGTGGCGAACTTTGGACTACAGTGGATTGACTGTATCAGTGTGGTGAGTATACCCCTAAAACAGAGGTGTTCAGAGGATAAATAGGGCCAATAATAAACCCCCACAATTAACTGTAAGATTTTGGTGTGTCTGAAAAGATTGTGTGTGATCCCCTCCTACACATAGAAAACACCAGGCAGAGTAAAAATGACAAAATGAAAAAGCAAAATGCAGTCTCAAACATATAGTTCACCAGAAGCAAGTATAGGAGACATTGAAATAGAGCACTGAAAAGTAACACACTGGGAATCTCTGAAAAGATAGCAAGTGAAATAAAAAAACACCTGCATCAGGCTGTAGAGGAAATGAAACTAGAAGTACTCTTCCCTGTAAAGATAGAAATAACAACTCTAGTAAAGGAGTTGTTGAATGCAGCTAAAGAACACCTAGAGAAAAAAGTACATGAGCATGGGAAACTGATTGAAACTTTGAATGAACAATATAGAAAACAAACAAAATTCATGAAACAAACTCAAAGAGACACCCAAGAAACAAAAAACTCTATTGAAAGATTGCAAAACTGCTTAAAGGGAGCTGAGGATAGGATTTTGGACCTTGAGGACAGGATAACAGTTAGTGATCAGGAAAGGATAGAACTTTTAAAAATAACAAAGCAGCATGAAATGACAATCCAGATGCTTCATGATGATGCCAAGAACAACAATATAACAATAATGGGCATTAGCAAAGATACAGGAGTCCAGGCAAACGACATACGTGAGGTAGTTACAGAAATAATAGCAGAAAATTTCCCAAATATGGGGAAAGAATCTGATATGCAGATAAGTGAGGCATATAGAACACCAAACAGTAACAATCAACATAAATACACACGCAGACACATAATAATTAAGATCTCAGACATACAGCATAAAAACAGAATACTAAAAGCTGTCAGAGAAAAGAAACAACTCACCTATCAAGGAAAGCCCATTAGAATCACAGCAGACTTTTCAGCACAAACACTTAAGTCAAGAAGGGCTTGGACTGAGTTATTTCAAGCCCTGAAGAACAATCTCAACCCAGACTAATTTCATTCAAATTTAATGGAGAAACAAGATACTTCCATGGCAAAGAACAATGGAAGAAATTCATGTCCACCCAAATCAACCCTAGAAAGAGTACTGAAAGGCATGCTAGAGAGATAAAGATGACCACAATCCCCAAAAGAACAATAGAAAGAAACCACCAGGTAGGATGAGCAATTAAATAAGGGGAAAAGCAGAAAGGAACAACTGGAACATAACATGACAAAGCAGAGCCAGTACATATCACTGATATCCATAAATATAAATGGCCTCAAATAACCTATAAAAACAAATAGATTGAGAGAATGGATCAAGAAACAAGATCCCACAATATGCTGTATACAAGAAACACATCTGACCCAAAAGGAAACTCACGGATTAAAAGTCAAAGGATGGAAAGCAGTATTGCATGCAACAGGAATGCAGAAAAAAACAGAGGTAGCTATTCTATTTGCAGACAATGTGAACTTCAAACCTAAAATGATTAAAAGAGATAGAGAAGGTCACTACATACTTGTTCATGGTAAAATTCAACAGGAAGAAATAACAATTATAAATATATATGCACCAAATACAGGAGCACCCAACAATATAAGACAGATACTAATGGACATAAAAAACCAAATACACAAGAACACAATTATAGCAGGAGATCTTAACAGCCCATTGTCACAAAGAGATAGATCAACCAGACAAAAAAGTCAGCAAAGAAATAACAGAACTGAATCATACCTGTGAGCCATTGGACTTAGAAGACATTTACAGAGTGTTCCACTCAACCACATTAGAATACACATTCTTCTCAGCTGCACATGGGACATTCTCTAAAATAGACCATATATTATCCCATAAAACATTCTTAAGTAAATGCAAAGGTATTGAAATCCTACCATGCATAATATCTGACCATAGTGCACTGAAATTGTAAATTAATGGCAAAAGAAATTGTAACACCTGTATAAATACATGGAAATTAAAAACAGTCTTTTGAACAACCAGTGGTATACAGATGAAATTAAAGAAGAAATAAAACAATACTTACAATTCAATGAAAATATACAAACAACATACTGTAATACGTGGGATGCAATGAAAGCAGTCTTAAGAGGGAAATATATAGCAATAAACTCTCATATCAAGAAAACAGAATGAGCACAAATAAACAACCTAATGCTCCATCTCAAGCGTGTAGAAAAAGAAGAGCAAGCTAAACCCAAAGCTCATAGAAGAGAGGAAACATTAAAGCAGAAATCAATGCAATTGAAACTAAAAAAAAAAAAGAATTAATGAATCAAAAAGCTGGTTTTTTGAGAGAGTCAACAAAATTTACAAACCCCTAGCTAACCTTATCAAGAGAAAGAAAGAAAAAACCCAAATTCATGCAATAAGAACTGAAAAGGGAGAAATTACTACAGATCCCATGGAAACTCAAAAGGTCCTGAATACCTACTTTGAAAATCTCTACTCACATAGAATGGAAAGCACAGAGGAAATGGACAGATTTCTAGAAACATATGAACTACCAAAGTTCAACCAAGAAGACAGAGGAATTTTGAACAACCCAATATTAGCTATTGAAATTGAAAATGTAATTAAAAACTTACCAACAAAGAAAAGACCAGGTCCGGATAGATTCACATCTGAATTCTACCAGAAATTTAGAGAAGCTCTGATGCCAGTACTTCTTAAACTCTTCAATGAAATTGAGAAAAAAGCAATCCTCCCTAAATTATTTCTGGAGGCAAGTATTACTCTGATACCAAAACCAGAGAAAGATCCAACCAAAAAGGAGAACTATAGGCCAATCTCACTCATGAACATTAATGCAAAGATTCTCAACAAAATACTGGCAAACAGAATGCAGCAAATGATCAAGAAGATTATACATCATGACCAAGTGGGGTTCATTCCAGGAATGGAGGGAAGGTTTAACATACACGAATCAATAAATGTGATACACCGCATCAACAGAGCCAAAAACAAAAACCACATGGTCATCTCAATAGATGCAGAAAAAGGTTTCAACAAAGTCCAACTCATGTTCATGATAAAAACCCTTCAGAAACTCAGAATACACAGTGTCTACCTCAACCTTATAGAGGCCATCTATGACAAACCAATAGCCAACATTATACTAAATGGACAAAAACCGAAAGCTTTGACATTAAAATCAGGAACGAGATAAGGATGTCCACTCTCACCACTCCTCTTCAACATAGTTCTGGAAACACTAGCCAGGGCAATCAGACAAGAGAGAGAAATAAAAGGAGTAAAGATAGGGAAGGAAGAAGCTAAATTACCACTATTTGAAGATGACACAATACTTTATATAGAAGACCCAAAAACTGCATTAAAAGACTATTTGAAGTAGTAAACAAGTTGAGCAGTGTAGCTGGATACAAAGTCAATGCTCAAAAATCAATAGCATTCCTGTACAAAAACAAAAAACTCACTGAGAGAGAAATTATGGAACTATCGCCCTTTACAATAACATGTAAAGAAATGAAATACTTAGGAATCAACCTAACTAAAAATGTAAAAGACCTATATGCTGAAAATTATACTATGCTGAAAAAGGAGATTGAAGAGGATATTAGAAAATGGAAGGATATTCCTTGCTCTTGATTGTGGGAGAACCAACATTGTGAAAATGGCCATATTCCCAAAACTGTTATACAGATTTAACACAATCCCAATCAAAATACCATTGACATACCTCACAGATCTAGAGAACACACTCCTAAAATTCATTTGGAAACAGAAGAAACCTAGAATAGCAAAGGCAATTCTAGGCAATAAAAGCAAGGCAGGAGGCATCTCAATTCCTGACTTGAAACAGTACTATAAAGCCACAGTGATAAAATCAGCTTGGTACAGGCAAAGAAATAGACCTGAGGATCAATGGAACAGATTAGAAGATGCAAGCCCAATTACAAAGCCACTCAGCGACCTGATATTTGACAAAGGGGCTAAATATGTCCACTGCAAAAAGGATAGTCTCTTTAATAAATGGTGTTGGAAAAATTTGCCCTCTACATGCCAAAGACTGAAACTAGAACCATGCATATCACCATGAACAAAACTAAAGTCTAAATGGATGAAAGACCTCAATATTAAAACAGAAACACTAAATCTACTGGAAGACAAGGTAGGTAGAAGTCTTGGCAACATAGACACAGGCAGAGAATTCATGAGCCAAACGCATGGGAAACACTTCAAAGAATCAACAAATGGGATCTCACATTATTGAAAAGTTTCTGCACCTCAAAGGAAATCACCAACAGAGTGAAAAGAAAACCCACAGTGTGGGAAAAGATTTTAACCAGAAGTCCCTCAGACAAAGGACTTGTGTCCAGAATATATAAAGAATTGAAAAACATCAAGCCCTCAAATTCAAAGACCCTCTCCAAAAATGGGCATCTGAGATGAACACAGAGTTCTCAGAGGAAGATATACAAATGGCAAATAAATACATGAAGCAATGTTTACCATCACTGGTCATTCAAGAAATGCAAATTAAAACAGCATTGAGATTCCACCTTACTCCGGAAAGAAGAGCTGCCATCAAGCAATCAACTGATAGCAAATGTTGGCGAGGCTGCGGGAAAAAAGGAACACTGCTCCACTGTTGGTGGGAATGTAGACTGATGCAACCATTATGGAAATCCATATGGAGAATTCTCAGAAGACTAGGATTGGAACTTCCATTCAATCCAGCTATCCCTCTCCTGGGTATTTTTCCCAAAGAACTGAAAGGTTCATATCACAGTGATATATGTGCACCCATGTTCATAGCCGCACAATTTGTGATAGCTAAATCCTGGAAACAACCAAGATGCCCATCAACTGCAGAGTGGATGAAAAAGATGTGGCATTTTTATACAATGGAATATTACTCAGCTATAAAAAAGGATGATCCTGAGGCCTTCATAGGCAAATGGAGACAACTTGAGACTATCCTCATTACTGAAATAAATGAGAATCATATTTATAAATATCACATTGTGTCTCTAGTGTAAAAAGTAAATAAGAACTACAAGAGTAATAAAACCCAAAATGTGTAATTGCTATTGTAAAAATAGGAGGAAAAGAAATTACTCTAAGTGATATAACTGCATGTAAGTTTGAGTGTGTAAAATAGATGACCATATTGCTGAATCTTTGTTGGATCTTTGAGCAGAACTGTTCGTAGTCTGACTGTTTGAATATTTACTATGTACCCTTTAACTTTGTAAGTTGAACAACTATATCCAGGATGACAGTACGTAATTTATAAATTACTGATTTCTTAGTTGGTTTTTTCTCATTCTTCTTTTTCTTTCTTTCTTCTAGAATTCTGCATTGTTGCTACCCTTTTTTCTGTTTTGCTTTTTTTTCCTCTTCTCTTTAAATAAAATTTAAAAATTTAAACATAATAATAAAAAATAAAGGAAATGCTGGGCAATCCTCAAGAAGACACAAATAGAAGAATGGAGGAACCCAGAGAAAGGAGAGAAGCCTTTGATGAAGAATATAAACAAAATCTAGAATACATGAAACAGATCCAAAGAGAATACCAGGAAATTAAAAACGCCATTGAAAGCTGGCAAAACCTCTTAACAGAAACTAAAGACAGACTTTCAACACTTGAAGATAGATTTGCAATGTATAACCACAAAAGGAAGGATCTCTTAAAAATCACAAGGAACCAGGAAGTAGTGATCCAGAGGTGAGAAGATGACAAGAGGATTTATAACTTAAGAATAAAAAATGTGAATGACAATGCAGGAATAAATACAAATGAAATAAAAAGGCTATGCAGCACTGCAGCAGCATCTCAGCACAAGGGAAGGACTTGCAACACTACTCCTGGGCAGTAAGGCCATGCCATACATCTGGGGCCAGCCTGAGATGGGGGAGAACAACCTGCCACCCGAGCTATGCCATGCCCAGCTATCTCCAAGCAGAGAGTAGGGCCCAGAACCCAACCCAGGGGTGTGACTGCACACTGCAGCACCATCCCAGCACATGGGGCAGACTTCAAATTCCACTCCTGGGCTATAAGGACACTCCATATATCTGAGGCCAGCCTGAGACAGGGGAGAGCAACCAGCTGCCCTAGCTGGGCCATGCCCAGCCAACTCTGGTCAGTGAGCAGGATCCAGAATCCAACCCAGGGCTCACACTGCCACCATGAGGTGTGTTGCAGATTGCCAGGGTGGACCTTGGAAAAGTTTGGGAACATTGATCCCGGCAGCTGGGTGCCCGCCCATCTACCTTAGGACACTGGACTTGGCTCCAGAGGTCCCACAGGCTTGAGTGAACCATGCCCAGAGACCTTCATTCAACCAGGGGAGCCAGTCCACCTGAAAGGGGAGCTAGGCCCATGCTGCCACCATGAGGTGAGTTTCAGCTCACCAGGGCAGGTCCCAAGAAAAGTTTGGGACCATCGATCCAGGCAGCTGGGTGCCCAACAAGGCCCTAGGACAATGGTCTATTCTTGAAAGGTTCTGCAGGCTTGAGTAGCCCATGCCCAGTGACCTTTTATCAACCAGGACAACTGCCTGAGGGGAGACAAACCAAGTGAGTCCCAGTAGTGGAGGGCATAGGAAGTGATTTGCAACACATCCAGGGAAAGCTTTGGAACAGACATGGTAACACGGAAATATAGGAAATGAAAAATGAAAGACCAAAATGCAATCTCAAACCTCCAGCTCATCCCAAGAAAACCTAGGAGCCATGTACATAGAAGAAAATACTAGCCATATACCTGAAATGCCTGAAATGATATCAACTGAAATAAACAAGCAAATACGAGAAGTTATGAGGGAAATCAAATCAGAAATAATCTCCCAGGTAAAAGAAGAAATGATAAAAGTAGTGAAAAAAATACTGAACACATCCAGCGAAGAGACAGCTAAAAAGTTAGAGGAACAAAGCAAAATGATAAAATCCCTGAATGAACAGTTTAAGAAATGAACAGAATACATAAAGCAGATAAAAAGAGATATACAGGAAATCAAAAATTCTATGGCAAGTTGGCAAAACTGCCTCAATAAAAATGAATATACAATCTCAGACCTCGAAGATAAGATTGCAGCTAGTGAACAGGAAAGGAAACAACTTCTAAAAATAACAGGAAACCAGGAAATAACAATTCAACAGCTGCAGGATGATGTAAAGAAAAATAACATAAGTTTAATAAGTATAAATGAAAAAGAAAGGGACAACACAAATGATATCAAGAGGCTATTTACAGAAGTAATAGCTGAAAACTTCCCAAATTTGAGAATGGAAACTGACATTCAGATTAGCGAAGCATATAGAACTCCAAATAGCCATAACCAAAACAAAACTACACCCAGACATATAATAATCACCATCCTAGAAGTCCAACATAAGAACAGAATATTAAAAGCTGTTAGAGAGAAAAGACAGATCACCTATAAAGGAAAACCTATCAGAATCACAGCAGACTTCTCAACACAAACAATGAAGTAAAAAAGACCATGGAGTGAAGTGTTTCAGATACTAAAGGAAAACGACTTCCAACCCAGACTGATGTACCCTGCAAAACTGTCCTTCAAAATGGATAGAGAAATAAGATATTTGCATGACAAAGAACAGCTGAAGAACTTCATGATCACAAAACCAACCATACACAGAACACTGAAAGACATGCTAGATACATATAGGAAAAAACCACTAAGCAAGAAAGACAATTAAAAAGAAAGCAAAGTTAAGATACAATATCAGAAAGATAACATGTCAACAATAAACCAATATATGACAGTTATAACCATTAATGTAAATGGCCTCAATTCACCAATGAAAAGAAACAGACTGGTAGAATGGATCAAGAAACAACATCCAAACATATGCTGTCTACAAGAAACCAATCTAACCCAAAAGGAAATTCATAGACTGAAAGTCAAAGGATGTAAAACAATGCTCCATGCAACAGGAACTCAAAAAAAAAAAGGGGGTAGGTATTCTGTTTGCAGACCATGTGAACTTCAAACCAACAATGGTCCAAAGAGACAAAGAAGGTCACAACATACTAGTTAGGGGAAAACTGCAAGAGGAAGAGAAAACAATCTTAAATATATATGCATCAAATTCCAGACTTCCCAGCTCCACAAAGCAAGTATTAACAGAATTGAAAAATCAAGTAGGCAATAACACAATTATAACAGGAGACTTCACACACCATTGACTCAAAGAGAAAGATCAAGTAGACAGAAAACCAACAAAGAAATAACAGAACGGAATCACACCTCTGAATAAATGGATTTGATAGATGTATAGAGAGTGTTCCATCCAAAAACATCAGAATATACATTATTCTCAGCAGTACATGGGACATTCTTTCTCTAAAATAGAGCATAGCATAGAGTTGGTTCTTTGAAAGAATAAACAAAATTGAGAAGCCCCAGAGAACATATTTATGTAAATGCAAAAGAATTGACATTATCCCATGCATGGTATTGGATCATAGCACCATGAATCTGGAAATTAATGATAAAAGTAACTGCAAAAATGACACAAACACATAGAAATTAAATAATACACTTGAGCAATCAGTGGGTCACAGAGGAAATTAAAGAAGAAATTAAACAATATCTACAAGCAAACAAAAATACAAATACAACTTACCATAATCTGTGGAATGCAATGAAAACGGTCCTCAGAGGAAAATTTACTGCACTGAGTTCCCACATTAGGAAAACAGAACGAATACAAATAAGCAACCTGATATTACACCTGAAACATCTAGAAAAAGAAGAGCAAGCCAAACCCAAAGCCAAAAGAAGGGAGGAAATTATAAAGACCAGAGCAGAAATTAATGCAACAGAGACTAAGAAAACAATTCCATGAATCAATGAATCAAACAGTTGGTTCTTTGAAAGAATAAACAAAATTGACAAGCCCCTAGCCAACCTAGTTTAAAAAGAAAGAAAAGACTCAAATTCATGCAATACGGAATGAAAAAGGTGAAATCACTACCAACACTATGGAAATACAGAAGATCCTCAACACATTTTTCGAAAAACTCTACTCTCATAGGTTGCATAACAGAAGAAATGAACAGATTCCTAGAAACATATGAAGCACCAAAGCTGGATCAAGAAGATGTAAAACTGCTGAATAACCCAATTTCTATTAATGAAATTGAAAATGTAATCAAGTGCCTACCAACAAAAAAGAGCCCAGGCCCAGATGGATTTACTGCAGAATTCTACAAGAAATACAAAGAAGACTTAATGCCAACACTCCTCAAGTCTTCAATGAAATTGAAAGGGAAACAATTCTCCCTAAGTCCTTCCTGGAAGCAAATATCACTCTAGTACCAAAGCCTGAGAAAGATCCAACTGAAAAAGAGAACTACAGCCCAATCTCCTTAAAGAACATAGATGCAAAAATTCTCAATAAAATGTTGCAACAGGATGAAGCAAATCATCAAGAAGATTGTACACCATGACCAAGTGGGATTCATCCCAGGCCTGCAGATCCCATGAAAATTCAAATGGTCATGAATACCTACTTTGAAAATCACTACTCTCATAGAGTGGAAAACACAGAGGAAATGGACAGATTTCTAGAAACATATGAACTACCAAAGCTCAACCAAGAAGATATAGCAATTTTGAATAACCCAATATCAGCTATTGAAATTGAAAACGTCATTAAAAACTTACCAACAAAGAAAAGCCCAGGTCCTGATGGATTCCTGGCTGAATTCTACCAGATATTGAGAGAAGAGTTGATTCCAATAATCCTCAACCTCTTGATGAAATTGAAAAGGAAGAAGTTCTCCCTAAATCATTCCTGGAGGCAAGTATTACTCTGATATGAAAACCAGAGAAACACCCAACCAAAAAGCAGAACTATAGGCCAGTCTCACTAATGAACATTGATGCAAAGATTCTCAATGAAATACTGGCAAGTAGAATGCAGTAAATCATCAAGAAGATTATACATCATGACCAAGTGTGATTCACTCCAGGAATGCAGGGATGGTTTAACATATGCAAATCAATAAATGTAATACACCACATCAACAGAGCCAAAGACAAAAACCACATGGTCATCTCAATAGACACAGAAAATGCTTTTAATAAATTCCAAAACATGTTCATGATAAAAACCCTTCAGAAACTTGGAATACACGGTGTCGACCTCAATCTTACAAAGGCCATCTATGATAAACCAGCAGCCAACAGTGTACTAAATGGACAGAAACTGAAAACTTCCATACTAAAATCAGGAACAAGACAAGGATAGCCACTATCACCACTCCTACTCAATATCATTCTGGAAACACTAGGCAGGGCAATCAGATAAGAGAGAGAAATAAAAGGAATAAAGATAAGAAACGAAGTTATATTATCACTATTTGCAGATGACATGATACTCTATATAGAAGACCCAAAAATCTCCACTAAAAGACTATTAGAGGTAATAAACAAATTCAGTAATGTAGCTGGATACAAAGTCAAGGCTCAAAAATCAATAGCATTGCTGTACACAAACAAAATCTCACTGAGAGGGAAATTATGGAAATATTGTCCTTCACAATAGCATCTAAAAAAATGAAATACTTGGGAATCAAATCAACTAAGAATGTAAAATATATCCTGAAAATTATGCTATGCTAATAAAGGATATTGAAGAGGATATTAGAAAATGGAAGGATATTCCTTGCTCTTGGCAAGCAAGAACCAATGTTGTGAAAATGGTCATATTCCCAAAACTGTTATACAGATTTAACACAATCCCAATCAAAAGATCATTAACATACCTCACAGATCTAGAGAAAACACTCCTAAAATTCATTTGGAAATGGAAGAAATCTAAATTAGCAAAGGCAATTCTGGGCAACAAAGGCAAGGTGGGAGGCATCTCAATTCCAGACTTCAAACAGTACTATAAAGCCACAGTGATACAATCAGCCTGGTACTGGCAAAGAAATAGACCTGAGGATCAATGGAACAGATTCAAAGATGCAAATCATCAAAGACACTCAGCCACCTGATATTTGACAAAGGGGTTAAACATGTTCACTGGAAGAAGGATAGCCTTTTTAATAAATAGTGTGGAAAAATTGGTTCTCCACATGCCAAAGAGTGAAACTAGGTCCATGCCTATCACCATGCACAGAAAAAAACGCTAAATGAATCAAAGACCTACATATTAAAACAAAAACACTAAATCTACTGGAAGACAAGGTGGGTAGAAGTCTTGGAGACACAGCAGTAGGCAGAGAATTCGTGAGCAAAACACAAACTGCATGGGAAACACTTCACAGAATCAACATCTGAAATCTCATATTATTGAAAAGTTTCTGCACTTCAAAAGAAATCACCAACAGAGTGAAAGGAAAACCCACAGAATGGCAAAGAATTTTAACCAGCAATCCCTCAGACAAAGGACTTATATCCAGAACATATAGATAGAAAAACATCAAGTCCCCCAAATTCAAAGACCCCCGAGATGAACACACAGTTCACAGATCAAGATATACAAATGGCAAATAAATACATGAAGAAATGATCACCGTCACTGGTCATTCAAGAAATGCAAATTAAAATAGCATTGAGATTTCATGTTACCCCTGAAAGGAAGGCTGCCATCAACAAAATGGCCAATAACGAATGTTGGTGAGGCTGCGGGGAAAAAGGAACACTGCTCCAGTGTTGGAGGGAGTGTAGACTGGTGCAAACACTATGGAAATAAGTATGGAGAATTCTCAGAAGTCTAGGATTGGAAGTTCCTTTCAATACAGCTATTCACATCCTGGGTATTTTCTCAGAATATCTATAAAGGTCATATCACAGTGATATATGTGCACCCATGTTCAAAGCAGCACAATTTGTAATAGGTAAAACTTGGGCACAACCAAAATCAACTGCAGAGTGGATGAAAAAGATATTGTATTTTATACAATGGTATATTACTCAGCTATAAAAAGGATGATTTTGAGGCCTCCACATGTAAATGGAGACAACTTGAAGCTATACTCATTAGTGAAATAAATAAGTGAAATATTAGTGAAATAAATCATATTTATAAATATCACATTGTGTCTCTAGTGTAAAAAGTGATAAGAACTGTAGAAGTAATAAAACCCAAAATGTGTAATTGCTATTGTAAGACAGAGAGGAAAAGAAAGTTCTCTCTAGGTGGGCAGGTAGGCCTGCTCGGCTCCAAGGTGAGTTCCAGCTCGGGAGGTTGCAAGGGCAGGGGAAGTAGTTTGGGACATCACTTCTGGTACTGGGGTGCCCGCCCAGCCCCTAGGACATTGGATTAGCTTGGAGATGTTTCTCAGGCTTGAGTGGACCACGCCCAGTGACCTTTATTCAACCAGGGGAACAAGCAAGCTATGAGAGGGGACTTAGGCCTGCGTGGCTGCGAGGGAGTTCCAACTCCCTGGCCTTGGCTCCTGTGAGTTTGGGACATCACTCCCGGTGCTGAGGTGCTTACCCAGCTCCCTAGGACACTGGACTAACCTGCACAGGTTAACCAGGCTTGAGTGGACCACGACCAGTGACCTTTATTCAACCAGGGGAAGAAGCTGGCTCTGAGGGCAGGTAGGCCCACTCAGCTGCGAGTGGAGTTCCAGCTCATGAGGGAGAAAGGGCACCGGAAGTGCCAGCTCATTGGCGTTAGCTTGGGGAAGGTTGGGACATCACTCCCAGTGCTGGGGTGCCCACCAAGCCCCCTAGGTCACTGGATTAGCCTGGAGATGTTTTACAGGCTTGAGTGGACCATGCACAATGAACTTTATTCAAAGAGGGGAATAAGCAGGCTCTGAGAGAGGAAGTGAGCCCACGTGGTGGCAAGCAGAGTTCCAGCTCCCTGGCTCTGGCCCAGGAGAGTCTGGGACATCACTCCCAGTGCTTGGGTGAGCACCCAGTCCCCTAGGACACTAAACTAGCCTTGAAAAGCTTCAAGGGCTTGAGTGGACCATGCCCAGCAACCTTCAGTCAACCAATGGAGCCAAGACCCATGAGTCCCAGGAGCTGAAGGTGCAGGAGGTGATTCCCAACACACTCAGGGAAAGTTTTGGAACACCACTTAAAACACGGAAATATAGGCAAATGACAAAATGAAAGACCAAAATGCAATTTCAAACCACCAGCCCATCCCAAAGAAAGCCTGGAAGCCACATACATAGAAGAAAATACTAGTCATACACCTGAAGTGCCTGAAATGATATCAACTGAAATAAAGAAGCAAGTACAGGAAGCTATAAAGGAACTCAAATTAGAAATAATCTCCCAGGTAAAAGAAGAAATGATAAAAGTAGTGAAAGAAATAGTGAATGCATCTTAAAAAGACACAGTTAAAATATTAGAGGAACAAAGCAAACAGATAGACTCCATGAATGAACAATATAAGAAACAAACAGAGTACACAAAGCAGATTCAAAGAGATATACAGAAAATCAAAAATTCTATTGTAAACTGCCAAAACTGCCTCAACAAAAGTGAAGGTAGAATTTCAGACCTTGAAGATAAGATAGCAGCTAGTGAACAGGAAGGGAAAGATATTTTTAAAACAATGAGGAATCAGAAAATAACAATTCAACAGTTGCGAGGTGATGCAAAGAAAAATAACATAAGATTAATAGGGATAAATGAAAAAAAGGGGACAACACAAATGATATTAAGAGGCTATTTAAAGACGTAATAGCTGAAAATTTCCCAAACACGAGAATGGAAACTGACATTCAGATTCGTGAAGCATAGAGAATGCCAAACAACCATAACCAGAACAAAACTACACCCAGACATATAATACTACCATCCCAGAAGTCCAACATAAGAACAGAATATTAAAAGCTGTTAGAGACAAAAGACAGATCACCTATAAAGGAAAGCCTATCAGATTCACAGCAAACTTCTCAACACAAACAATGAAGTCAAGAAGAGCATGAAGTGAAGTATTCAGATCCTAAAGCAAAACGACTTCAAACTCAGACTGCTGCACCCTGCAAAACTGTCCTTCAAATGGATGGAGAAATAAGATACTTCCATCATAAAGAACAGCTGAAGAACTTCATGATCACAAAACCAACCCTACACAGAATACTCCAAGACATTTTAGATAGACATAGGAAAAAACCACTAAGCAAGACAGACAATTAAACAGAAGGGAAAGATAAAGATACAACAACTTAAAGATAACATGTCAACAATAAACCAATATATGACAGTTATAACCATTAATGTAAATGGCCTCATTTCAGCAATGAAAAGAAACAGACTGGCAGAATGGATCAAGAAACAATATCCAACCAAATGCTGTCTACAAGAACCCATCTAACCTAAAAGGAAATGTATAGACTAAAAGTCCAAGGATGGGAAACAATACTTCATGGAACAGGAACTCAAAAAAAAGCAGGCATAGCTATTCTGTTTGCAGACAATGTGAACTTCAAACCAAGAAAGGTCTGAAGAGGTAAAGACAGTGAATACACAGTAGTTAGGGGAAGAGACAACAATCTTAAATATTTAAGAGGAAGAGATAACAATCTTAAATATTTACGCACCAAATTCCAGAGCACCCAGCTATACAAAGCAAGGATTAACAGAAATGAAAAAATCAAATAAGCAATACACAATTATAACAGGAGAGCTTAACACGCCATTGACACAAAGGGACAGATCAACTAGACAGAAAATCAACAAAGAAAAAACAAAACTGAATCACAACTGTGAACAAATGGATTTGATAGACGTATACAGAGTGTACCATCCAACAACATCAGAATATACATTCTTCTCAGAAGTACATGGGACATTATCTAAAATAGACCATATACTAAACCACAGAACATATTTAAGTAAATGCAAAAGAAGTGAAATTATTCCATGCATGATATTGCATCATAGCACCACAAAACTGCAAATTAATGACAAAAAACCCGCAAACACCCCACAAACACATGAAAATTGAACAATACACTCTTGAGCAATCAATGGCTCACAGAGAAAATTAAAGAAGAAATTAAATTAAAGAATAACTACAAGCAAATGAACATACAAATACAATTTACCATAATCTGTGGGATGCAATGAAAGCAGTACTTAGAGGAAAATTTATTGCACTGACTGTCCACATTAGGAAAACAGAATGAATACAAATAAACAACCTGAAGTTACACCTCAAACATCTAGAAAAACAAGAGCAAGCCAAGCCCAGAGCCAAAAGAAGGGAGGAAATTATCAGGGTCAGAACAGAAATTAATGCAATAGAGGCTAAGAAAACAATAAAAAGAACCAATGTATCAAAGAGTTGGTTCTTTGAAAGAAAAAATAAAATTGACGAGCCCATAGCCAATCTAATTTTAAAAAGGAAAGAAAAGACTCAAATTCATGCAATACGGAATGAAAAAGGAGAAATCGCTACCAACACGGTGGAAATACAGAAGATCCTCAACACCTTTTTCAAAAAACTCTAATCTCATAGGTTGGATAACACAGAAGAAATGAACAGATTCCTAAAAAGTTATGAAGAACCAAGGCTGGATCAAGAAGATATAAAACTGCTGAATAACCCAATTTCTATTAATGAAATTGAAAATGTAATAAAGTACTTACCAACAAATAAAAGCCTAGGCTTAGACGGATTCACTGCGGAATTCTCCAAGAAATACAAAGAAGACTTAATGCCGACACTCCTCAAACTCTTCAATGAAATTGAAAGGGAAGCAATTCTCCCTAAGTCATTCCTGGAAGCAAACATTACTTGAGTACCAAAACCTGAGAAAGACCCAACTAAAAAAGAGAACTACAGGCCAATCACCCTAATGAACATAGATGCAAAAATTCTCAATAAAATATTGACAAACAGGATGCAGCAAATTATCAAGAATATTATACACCATGACCAAGTGGGACTCATCCCAGGCATGTAGGGATGTTTCAACATATGTAAATCAATAAATGTAATCCACCATATCAATAGAGCCAAAAGTAAGAATCACATGATCCTTTCCATAGATGCAGAAAAAGCTTTTGATAAGATCCAACACTCATTCATGATAAGAACCTTACAGGGAATTGGAATAGATGGTCTCTACCTCAGTATGATAAAAGCCATCTATGACAAACCAACAGCCAGTGTCATATTAAATGGCCAAAAGCTGAAAACCTTTACCTTAAAATCAGGCACAAGATAAGGATGTCCCTTATCACTGCTCCTATTCAACATAGTACTGGAAATACTAGCCAGAACAGTTAGAGAAGAGAGAGAAATAAAAGGAGTAAGAATAAGTACAATTGTCATTACTTGCAGATGACATGATACTCTACATAGAAGACCCCCAAACCTCCGTTGCAAGTCTCCTAGGTATAATAAATACATTCAGCAAAACAGCTGGATACAAAGTCAATACTCAAAAAATCAACAGCATTCCTATACGCTAACAACAAAATCACCAAGAGAGAAATAAGAGAAGCCATGCACTTCACACTACCGTCCAAAAAAATGAAATAACTAGGAATTAATCTAATGAAAGAAGTAAAAGAGCTATACAGGGAAAATTATAATACCCTAAAAAAAGAAATCAAAGAGGACCTCAGAAAACGGAAAGACATTCCTCGTTCATGGATAGGAAGAATAAATATTGTGAAATTGACCATTCTCCCAAAATCGTTATACAGATTCAATGCAATCCCAATGAAAATACCACTGACATACCTCATACATCTAGAGAAATTACTCCTAAAATTCATCTGAAACCAGAAGAGACCTAGAATAGCAAAGGCAATTGTAAGCAGCAAAGCCAAGGCAGGAGGCATCACAATCCCTGACTTGAAGTTATACTATAAAGCTACCGAAATAAAATCAACATAGTCCTGCAATAAAAACAGACCTGAAGATCAATGGAATAGACTAGAAGATAAAACTATGAACAGACTCAGCCATCTTATCTTTGATAAAGGGGCCAAGCATGTTCACTGGAAGAACGATAGTCTCTTAATAAATGGTGTTGAAAAAACTGGCTATCCATATCCTGAAAACTAAAACTATCACCACATACTAAACTGAAATCTAAATGGATCAAAAATCTAAATACTAAAACAGAAACACTAAATCTACTTCAAGACAAAGTAGGTAAAAATCTTGAAGACGTATGGATAGGTAGAGAATTAATGAACAAGAACCAAACTGCAAAGGAAATGCTTTCCAGAATCAGTAACTGGGATCCTGTCTTATTAAAGAGTTTCTGCATGTCAAAAGAAACCTCCAGCAGAGTGAACAGAAAACCCAAAAACTGCAAAAAAGTCTTAGTGAACTGTCCCTCAGACAAAGGACTTCTATCTAGAACTTATAAAGAATTTTAAAAAGTCAGACCCCCAAAATTCAAAGACCGAGTCCAAAAATGGGCATCTGAGTTGAACACACAGTTGTCAGATGAAGAAATACGAATGACAAATAAATACATGAAAAAATGTTCATCATCATTGGTCATTAGAGAAATGCAAATTAAAACCACACTGAGATTCCATCTCACTCCAGAAAGAATGGCCAGGATCAACAAAACTACCAACAACAAATGCTGGAGAGGCTGTGGGGGAAAAGGGACTCTTCTGCACTGTTGGTGATAGTGTAGACTGGTGCAACCACTGTGGAGGTCAATCTTGAGATTCCTCAAAAAGCTGGGATTGGAAGTCCCATTTGACCTAGCTCTTCCACTCTTAGGCATATTCCCAGAAGAACTGAAAACATCACACCACAGTCATCTATATGTGCACCCATGTTTATAGCAGCACAATATGTAATAGCCAGATCTTGGAAATAACCTAAGTGCCCATCAACTGAGGAATGGGTAAAAAAATTGTGGTACTTTTATACAATGGAGTACTACTCAGCTATAAAGAATGATCACATTGAGGTATTTATAAATAAATGGATGCAACTTGAGATCATACTCATAAGTGAAATAAATCAAACTCACATGTATAAACATCGAATAGTCACCCTAGTGTAAGAAAAGGTTAGAAGACATAAGATTCTATGGTAATCATGGATCCCCATTAAATTGCTTTGAAGTCTTGTAATGTTTTCATTCATTGGTTGGAATGGTTTTATTCTGTTTTATTTGATCTTATTATATGTGATGGTATGAACACCTACGCTGAAGATTTGTTGGTTTAATATCATCTGGCTTTGAAGTCCTACCATGCTTTTCTTCTTCTTTTACCATTGTTTCTATCATGTGGTGTGTTATTGGATTTTAATATGGGTAATAATATAAACAAATTTTTTATGAAAAATGAGATATTATAGTAGCCATTGTTCATTTTCGGTTATTTGGTTCAGAATGCCTTGTAATAGTGTCATGCTCTTGAATTCTGTTATTCTATTTTGTTGTTTTGATATTATTGTTTGTGAAGCTATGCTCAACTATTTCAAAGAAAGAGATATTATGGTAGCTACTGCTGATATCCAATTGTCTTGTTGTGAAGTGCTGTGTTGCTTGTATTTTTCTGTTCTGACTTGCATTGTTCTGTTCTCTTTTGTTTTATTCTCTGAAAAATAAAGTTTTTTAAAAAAGAAAGTGATCTAAAGGATATAACTGCATGTATGTTGAATTGTGTAAGATCAATAACCATATTACTAAGTTTTTGTTGGATAGTTGAACAGAACTGTTTGCCATCTCACTGTTTAAATGTCCATTTTGTATGCTTTAATTTTGTAACTTGAACAACTATTTCTAAGAGGACAATATGTAATTTATTGACCAGTGATTTCTTACTGTTTGTTGTTTTTGAAATTATGTATTATTTCTACCCTTTTTCTGTTTTGTTTTTTCTCTTTAAAGAAAATTTTTAAAAAGGAAGTGAAAAGAGTGAAATCACTACAGACCCTGTGGAAGATCATCAATACCTACTTAGAAAACCTTCATTCTCACAGGTTTGGTAACACGGAAGAAATGGACAGATTCCTAGAAACATATGAATTACCAAAGCTGAATCAAGAAGGTGTAAAACCTCTGAACAGCTCAATTCAGTTAATGAGATTGAAAATGAAATTAGAACCTTAACAACTAAGAAAAGCCCAGGTCCTGACAGATTTACTGTGGTATGCTACAAGAAATTTAGGGACAACTTAACCCAAACACTCCTCAAACTCTTCAAGGAAATTGAAAGGGAAGCAATCTTCCCTAACTCATTCCTGGAATCAAGTATTATGCTAATACCAAAACCAGAAAAAGACCCAACCAAAAAAGAGAACTACAGGCCAATTTCCCTAATGACCATAGATGCAAAAACCCTCAGTGAAATACTGGCAAATAGAATGCAACAAATCATCAAGAAGATTGTACACCATGAGAAGTGAGATCCATCCAGGAATGCAGGGATGGTTCAACATATGCAAATCAATAAATGTAATCCACCATATCAATAGAGCCAAAAATAAGAACCACATGATCATTTCTATAGATGCATAAAAAGCTTTTGACAAAATCCAACACTCATTCATGATAAAGACCCTACAGTAACTCAGAATAGATGGTCTCTACCTCAATCTGATAAAAGCTATGTATGATAAACCAACAGCCAGCATCTTACTAAATGGACAAAGATTGAAAACTTTCAGCCTCAAATAAAGAACAAAACAAAGATGACCATTATCACCACTCCTGTTCAATAGTTCTGGAAGCATTAACCAGAGCAATTAGACAAAGAGAGAGATAAAAGGAACAAGGATAGAAAAGGAAGAAGTTAAGTTATCATTATTTGCAGATGATATGACACTTTACATAGAAGACCCCCAAACTCCATTGAAAAACTTCTAGATGTAATAATCAAATTCAGTAATATAGCTGAATACAAGGTCAACATTAAAAAATCAATAGCATTCTTGCACACAACAAACTCACTGAGAGAGAAATCAGGGAAACCACACCCTTCACTATAGCATCAAAAAAAAATGAAATACTTAGTAATCAGTATAACAAAGGAAATAAAAGATCTATATATTGAATATCACATTGTTCTGAAAAATGAAATAGAAAAGGATTTCAGAAATGGAAAGACATTCACTGTTCATGGATAGGAAGAATAAACATTGTGAAAGTGGCCATTCTTCCAGAATTGTTACACAGATTTAATGTATTTCTAATCAAAATACCATTTGCATACCTCACAGATCTAGAGAAATGCTCCCTAAAATTCATCTGGAACCAAAAGTGACCTAGAATAGCAAAGGTAATTCTGGTTAACAAAGGTGAGCTAGAAAGCATCACAATCCCCCACTTGAAATCATATTAAAAAGCTACTGTGACAAAATCAGCATGCTACTGCAATAAAAACAGACCTGAAGAGCCATGGAATAGATTAGAAGATACAGCTACAACTACAACTACACTCTACCTCTTTATCTTTGACAAAGGGGCCAAAGATATTCACTAGAAGAAAGATAGCCTCTTTAACAAGTGGTGCTGTAAAAACTATGCTGAAAACTAAAATCAGACCTATGTCTATCACCATGCACTAAACTAAAGTCAAAGTGTATCAAAGATATAAAAATTAAAACAGAAACACTAAATCTGGAAGACAAAGTAGGTAGAAATCTTGACAACATAGGGGTAGGCAGAGAGTTCATGAACAAAATTCCAACTATATGAGAAATACTTCCCAGAATCAACAACCTGGATCTCATCTTATTAAAAAGATTTTGCAAACCAGGGGAGCCTGGCCCGCCAAAGGGGGAGCCAAGCCAGCTCCACACTGCAAGGTGAGTTGCAGCTCACCAGGGTAGGCCCACAAAAGTGTGGGACCATCAATCCCAGTGGCTGGGTGCCAACCAGCCCTCTTAGGACACTGGACTAGGCTCCAGAGGTTCCACGGGCTTGAGTGGACTGTGCCCAGCAACCTTCATTCAACCAGGGGAGCCAGGCCCACCACACAAGGGGAGCCAAAGCCAAGTGAGTCCCAGTAGCAGAGGGCTCAGGAGGTGATTTCCAACACATCCAGGGAAAGATTTGGAAAATCGCTGGAAACATGGAAATATAGGAAAATGACAAAACGAAAGACCAAAATGCAATCTCAAAACTCCAGCCCATCCCAAGGAAACCTAGGAGCCATGTACATAGAAGAAAATACTACACATACACCTGAATTGCATGAAATGATATCAACTGAAATAAAGAAGCAAGTACGGGAAGCTATGCGGAACTCAAATCAGAAATTTTCTTCCAGGTAAAAGCAGAAATGATAAAAGTAGTGAAAGAAATACTGAATGCATCCAATGAAGACACAGGTAAAAAATTAGAAGAACAAAGAAAAATGATAGAATCCCTGAATGAACAGTTTAAGAGACAAACAGAATGCATTAAGCAGATTCAAAGAGATATATAGGAAATCAAAAACTCTAATGAAAGTTGCAAAAACCACCTCAACGAAAGTGAAGATAGAATCTCAGATCTTGAAGATAAGATTGCAGCTAGTGAGCAGGATAGGAAAGGTCTCCTAAAATAATAAGAAATCAGGTAATAACATTTCAACAGCTGCAAGATGATGCAAAGAAAAACAATATAAGATTAACAGGGATAAAAGAAAAAGAAGGGGACAACACAAATGATATCAAGAGGTTGTTTACGGAAGTAATAGCTGAAAACTTCCCAAACATGAGTATAGAAACTGACATACAGATTAGTGAAGCATATAGAACTCCAAATAGCCATGACCAAAACAAAACTACACCCAGACATATAATAATCACCATCCCAGAAATCCAACATAAGAATAGAATATTAAAAGGTATTAGAGAGAAAAGACAGGTCACCTACAAAGCAAAACCTATCAGAATCACAACAGACTTCTCAACACAAACAATGAAGTCAAGAAGACCATCAAGTGAAGCTTTTCAGGTCCTTAAAGAACACGACTTCCAACCCAGACTGATGTACCCTAAAAAACTGCCATTCAAAATGGATGGAGAAATAAGATACTTCCATGACAAAGAACAGCTGAAGAGCTTCATGATCAGCAAGCCAAACCTACGAAGAATACTGAAAGACCGTCTAGATACATATAGGAAAAAACCACTAAGCAAGACAGAAAATTAAAAAGAGTGGACAGTTAAGATCCAACATCAGAAAGATAACATGTCAACAATAAACCAATATATGAGAGCTATAACCATTAATGTAAATGGCCTCAATTCACCAATGAAAAGAAACAGACTGGTAGAATGTATCAAGAAACAACATCCAACCATATGCTGTCTATAAGAAACCCATCTAACCCAAAAGGAAACTCATAGACTGAAAGTCAAAGGATGTGAAACAATGCTCCATGCAGCAGGAACTCAAAATAAAAAACAAACAAACAAACAATCAAACAGAACAGGAGTAGCTATTCTGTTTGCAGAACATGTGAACTTCAAACCAACAATTGTCCTTAGAGGCAAAGAAAGTCACTACATACTAGTTAGGGAAAAACTACAACAGGAAGTAATAACAACCTTAAATATATATGCACCAAATTCTAGAGCACCCAACTACACAAAGCAAGTATTAACAGAAGTGAAAAATCAAATAGGCAATAATGCAATTATAACAGGAGAGCTTAACACACCATTGACACAAAGAGATAGATCAACTAGATAGAAACTCAGGACAGAAATAACAGAACTGAATCATACCTTTTAACAAATCAGTTTGATAGACATTACAGAGTGTTCCATCCAAAAACATCAGAATATACATTCTTCTCAGCAGTATGTGGGACATTCTCTGAAGTAGACCATATACTAACCCACAGAACATATTTAAGTAAATGCAAAAGAATTGAAATTATCCCATGCATGTTATCAGATCATAGCACCATGAAACTGGAAATTAATGATAAAAGTAACTGCAAAAACCACACAAACACATGGAAATTAAGTAATACACTCTTGAGCAATTAGTGGGTCACAGAGGAAATGAAAGAAGAAATTAAACAATATCTACAAGCAAATGAAAATACAAATACAAATTACCATATCTGTGGGATTCAATGAAAATGGTCCTCAGAGGAAAATTTATTGCACTGAATTCCCACATTAGGAAAACAGAATGAACACAAGTAAGCAACCTGATATTACACCTGAAACATCTAGAAAAAGAAGAGCAAGCCCAAAGCCAAAAGAAGGGAGGAAACTATAAAGATAAGAGCAGAAATTAATGCAGCAGAGACTAAGAAAACAATTCCCAGAATCAATGAATGAAAGAGTTGGTTCTTTCAAAGAACAAATAAAACTGAGAAGCCCCTAGCAAACCTACTTCAAAAAAGGAAAGAAAAGACTCAAATTGATGCAATACAGAATGAAAAAGGAGAAATCACTACTGACACTATGGAAATACAGAAGATCATGAACAACTATTACAAAAACCTCTACTCTCATAGGTTCGATAACACAGAAGAAATGGACAGATTCCTAGAAACATACAAACCACCAAAGCTGAATCAAGAAGATGTAAAACTGCTGAATAACCCAATTTCTATTAATGAAATTGAAAATGTAATAAAGTCCCTACCAACAAAGAAGAGCCCAGGCACAGACAGATTCACTGCAGAATTCTATAAGAAATACAAAGAAGACTTAATGCTGATACTCCACAAAATCTTCAATGAAATTGAAAGGAAAGCGATTCTCCCTAAGTCCTTCCTGGAAGCAAATATCACTCTAGTACCAAAACCTGAGAAAGACCCAACTAAAAAGAGAACTACAGGCCAATCTCCCTAATGAACATAGATGCAAATATTCTCAGTAAAATACTGGCAAACAGGATGCAGCAAATCATCAAGAAGATTATACACTATGACCAAGCGTGATTCATCCCAGACATGCAGGGATGTTTCAAGATACGTAAATCAATAAATGTAATCCACCATATCAATAGGTCCAAAAGCAAGAAACACATGATCATTTCTATAGATGCAGAAAAAGTTTTTGATAAGATCCAACACCGATTCATGATAAAAAAAACTTACAGAGAATTGGAATAGATGGTCTTTACCTCTATATGATAAAGGCCTTCTATGAAAAACCAACAGCCAGCTTCATATTAAATGGCCAAAAACTGAAAACCTTTACCTTAATATCAGGCACAACACAAGGATGTCCCTTATCACTGCTCCTATTCAATATAGTACTGGAAATACTTGCCAGAGAAATTAGACAAGGAGAGAAATAAAAAGAGTAAAGATAGGAAAAGAATAAGTTAAATTATCATTATTTGCAGATGACATGATACTCTACCTAGAAGACCCCCAAACCTCTGTTGAAAGTCTCCTAGATATAATAAATAAATTCAGCAATGTAGCTGGATACAAAGTCAATACTCAAAAATCAATAGCATTCTTATACACTAACATCACAATCAATGCGAGAGAAATAAGTGTAGCCACACTCTTCACACTGGCATCCAAAAAAATGAAATACTTAGGAATTAATCTAATGAAAGGTGTGAAAGAGTTGTACAGTATAGATTATAATAGCCTGAAAAAAGAAATTGAAGAGGACCTCAGAAGATGGAAAGACATCACTTGTTCATGGACAGGAAGAATAAATATTGTGAAAATGACCATTCTCCCAAAATTGTTATGCAGATTCAATGCATTCCCAATGAAAATACCACTAACATACCTCATAGATCTAGAGAAATCACTTCTAAAATTGATCTGAAACCAGAAGAGACCTAGAATAACAAAGGCAATTGTAAGCAGCAAAGCCAAGGCAGGAGGCACCACAATCCCTAACTTGAAATTATACTACAAAGCTACCGTAACAAAATCAATATGGGATTGGAATAAAAAGAGACCTGAAAATGAATGGAATAGACTGGAAGATACAACTATGAACACACTCAGCCACCTTATCTTTGATAAAGGGGCCAAGGATGTTCACTGGAATAATGACAGCCTCTTTAACAAGTGGTGCTGAAAAAACTGGCTATCCATATGCTAAAAACTAAAATTAGACCCATGCCTATCACCATGTACCAAACTAAAATCCAAATGGATCAAAGATGTAAATATTAAAACAGAAACACTAAATCTGTTGCAATACAACGTAGGTAAAAATCTTGAAGACAGGGGTAGGTAGACAATTCATGAACAAGAACCAAACAGCATGGGAAATACTTCCCAGAGTCAGTAACTGGCATCACATCTTATTAAAGAGTTTCTGCATGTCCAAAGAAACCTCCAGCAGAGTGAAAAGAAAACCCACAAACTGGGAAAAAAATCTTAGTGAACTGTCCCTCAGACAAAGGACTTCTGTCTAGAACTTATAAAGAATTAAAAAAAATCAGACCCCCAAAATTCAAACACCCAGTCCAAAAATGGGCATCCGAGATGAACACACAGTTCTCAGATGAAGAAATACGAATGACAAATAAATACATCAAAAAATGTCCATCATCATTGGTCATTAGAGAAATGCAAATTAAAACCACACTGAGATTCCATCTCACTCCAGAAAGAATGGCCAGGATCAACAAAACTACCAACAACAAATGCTGTAGAGGCTGTGGAGAAAAAGGAACTCTTTTGCACTGTTGGTGGGTGTGTAGACTGGTGCAACCACTGTGGAGGTCAATCTTGTGATTCCTCAAAAAGCTGGGGTTGGAGGTCCCATTTGACCCAGCTATTCCACTCTTAGGCATATTCCTAGAAGATCTGAAGACATCTTTCCACAGTGATATATACGTACCCATGTTTATAGCAGCACAATTAGTAATAGCCAGATCTTGGAAACAACCTAAGTGCCCATCAACAAAGGAATGGATAAAAAGATTGTGGAACTTTTATACAATGGAGTACTACTCAGCTATAAAGAATGACCACATTGAGATATTTATAAATAAATGGATGCAATTTGAATCTATGCTCATAAGTGAAATAAATCAAACTCACATGTATAAATACCATATAGTCTTCCTAGTGTAAGAAATGGTAAGAGTACAAAAGATTTTATGGAAATCATGGTTCACCATTATACTGCTTTGAAGTCTTATGTTTTCATTCATTGGTTGGAATGGTTTTATTCTGTCTTGTTTGATCTTAATATATGTGATCATATGAATAGTTATTTTGAAGGCAAGACAATATGGCAGCCATTGTTGATTTAATGTCATCTCGCTCTGACGTCCACCATGATCTTGTTCTTTTACCATTAGTTCTGTCACATTGTGTCTTACTGGATTTTAATATGTATGATAGTATAAACAAAATTTTTATGGAAAATGTGATAATATAGCAGACATTGTTCATCTTAGGTTATTTGGTTCAGAATGCCTTGCAATACTTTTATTCTCTTTAGTGGTTTTATTCTACTTTGTTATGTTTGGCATTATTGTGTGTAAAGCTAAGCTCAACTATTTCAAAGAAAGAGACATTATGACAGCTATTGCTAACATCCAGTTTTCTTTTTGTGAAGTGCTGTGTTGCTTACATTGTTCTGTTCAGATCTGCTTAGATCAGTCCTCTTTTGTTTTATTCTCTTTAAAATAAAAAAAAATTTAAAAATTAAAAAAAAAAGATTTTGCATGTCCAAAGAAATCTGAAACAGAGTGAAAAGAAAACACTCAAATTGGGAAAACATCTTGGCCAGCTGTCCCTTAGACAAAGGAATTCTATATAGAAAATATAAATAATTTTTTAAAAATCAGGTCTCCCCCTCTCCATAATTGGGCATCTGAGATGAACACACAGTTCTCAGAGAAAGATATATAAATGGCAAATAAATACATGAAGAAATGTTCACCACAACTGGTCATTGGAGAAATCCAAATTAAAACAGCATTGAGATTCCACCTTACTCCGGAAAGAAGAGCTGCCATCAAGAAATCAACTGATAACAAATGTTGGCGAGGCTGCAGGGAAAAAGGAACACTGCTCCACTGTTGGTGGGAATGTAGACTGGTGCAACCATTATGGAAATCCATATGGAGAATTCTCAGAAGACTAGGATTGGAAGCCCCATTCAATCCAGCTATCCCCCTCCTGGGTATTTTCCCCAAAGAACTGAAAAATTCATATCACAGTGATATATGTGCACCCATGTTCATAGCCACACAATTTGTGATAGCTAAATCCTGGAAACAACCAAGATGCCCATCAACTACAGAGTGGATGAAAAAGAGGTGGCATTTTTATACAATGGAATATTACTCAGCTATAAAAAAGGATGATCTTGAGGCCTTCATAAGCAAATGGAGACAACTTGAGACTATCCTCATTAGTGAAATAAATAAGAATCATATTTATAAATATCGTATTGTGTCTCTAGTGTAAAAAGTAAATAAGAACTACAAATGTAATAAAACCAAAATGTGTAATTGCTATTGTAAAAAAGGGAGGAAAAGAAAGTGCTCTAAGGGATATAACTGCATGTAAGTTTGAGTGTGTGAAATAGATGACCATATTGCTGAATTTTTGTGGGATCTTTGAGAAAAACTCTTTGTAGTCTGACTGTTTGAATATTTACTATGTACCCTTTAACTTTATAATTTGAACAACTACATCCAAGATGACAATAAGTAATTTACAAATTACTGATTTGTTAGTGGGGCTTTTTCTCATTCTTCTTTTTCTTTCTTTCTTTTAGAATTCTGTATTATTGCTACCCTTTTTTGTTTTTTCTTTTTTCTTCTCTTTAAGTAAAATTTTTAAAATGTATAATTGCTATTGCAAAAAAAAAGAGGAAATAGGAAGTGCTATAAAAGACATAGCTGCATGTATGTTTAGATGTGTGGGATTGATGACCATATTTCTAGGTTCTTGTTGGATTGTTGAACAGATCTGTTTGCACTCTCAGTGCTTTAGTGCTTACTTTGTGTGCTTTAATCCTGTAACTTGAATAACTATTTCTAAAAGAACAATGTGTAATATATCAACCAGTGGTTTCTTACTATTTATCTTCTTTTCTTGAAATTCTGTAATATTTCTACATTTTCCTGTTTTTTTCCCTTTAAATAAAAAAATGAAAAAAAAATCAGGTCTCCAAAATTCAAGGACCTAATCCAAACATGTGTAGCTGAGATGAATACACACTTCTCAGATGAAAAAATATGAATGGCAAAGAAATATATGAAAAAATATTCAACATCAATTGTCATTTGAGAAATGCAAATTAAAACAACATTGAAATTCCATCTGATGACAGAAAGAATGGCCAAAATTAAGAAATCAACCAATAACAAATGCTGGAGAGGCTGTGAGGAAAAAGGAACTCTTCTCCACTGTTGGTTGGGAGTGTAGGGTGTTGTAACCACTATGGAAATCAGTGTAGAGACTCCTCAAAAAGCTAGGATTAGAGATCCCATTTGACCCAGCTATCCCAATTCTGGGTATTTTCCCAGAAGAATTGAAAACATTATACCACAGTGATATATGTGCACCCATGTTTTAGTAGGACAATTTTTAGTAGGCAAATCTTGGAAACAACCCAAGTGCCCATAAATCGAGGAATGGATAAAAAAGATATGGTATTTTTATACAATGGAGTGCTACTCAGCTATAAAGAAGATAGCACTGAGACTTTTATAAGTAATGGTCATGACTTGAGACCATACTCATAAGTGAAATAACAGATTATGTGCTAATACAAAGCTATGACTTTGCAGAAAATACTAATGGCTTTTTACACACATCACTAAGAAGTCTGATTCCCACTCACTAGTCTGCTTTGAAACAGAAATTGTGGTATATCCTGATGAAGGCACAGACAGTGATACTCTAAAGTCCATGGGGCGCATGAGTAGATGAGAGTATAGGTAAGTGTGAGGGGAGAAGACCAGGTCAATTGTCTTCCAGGGGTCTGAAAACCCCTGGACAAGGACGTTCAGATTTCATAAAAATATAAATTTGTGTGATCTTATTAGAGAAAAGGATAAATTTCAAGAATCTTCTCTGAAGACTATGGGCACAGATCTGGGCTGAAGTACATGCTGACCTCCTATGTTCTGTGAACACAGAGATTTAAATCTTGTAAGTCTCAGCTTTGTCACTTGTACTACCTACCCTCTGCATGGATTTTTGAGCATTAAGTGAGGAGATCACAGATGCTTTCTGGGCAGGGCTGTTCAATTGTTAGCTGCTGTTTCATTCCTCTCATCGAAGTTTTCTTTCTTTCTTTTAATACATGTGTTTTAATATATGACAACTGCATTCATCTTTAGGCTTTGGTACATACATGTCTTTATTTTTTTAATGCAGCTTTAGTAATGTCACATCTTTATTTTTTTACACATCTTCAGTAATGTCACATCTCTTTTTTTCCCACTTTCACCTGTCCTGTTCCTTATTTTCTCCTCACATTTTGCCCTTTCTGTGAGCCCTTTTACTTAACAGCCCTTCCCACCCACTAGCCCACCCCCAGAACAATAGTCCCCTTTCCTGTCCATCTCTCCTTCCCTTAACTCAGCGGGGAAGAAATCTCATGGTGTATTTCCATGGGATGGTGTCAAAGCCCACACATTTAGGGGACACGTCAATGTCCTGGGGCACCTGTGAGGACTTGAATCGGAAGTTCTGCAAGATGGAAGTGAGGAAGAGAAAGAGCTCCACTCTAGCCAGGCCTTCTCCAAAGCAGTACCACTTTCCTGGTGAAGAGAAGGAGTGTCAGGGGTGAAGGAAACCCTCACTGTCCTCTGTTACCAATTCCAAATGCCTAATTGTATTCTCCAAGGGAGGAAGGCTATAATATTTTGGTCTGAGAGATCTTGAGGCAAAGGTCTAATGCTCTCTGATCCTCAGCTTTCCTTGTACATGAAGTAGATGAGATACATGCTAGGCTATAGAAATGGAAAGTTTAGGAACCCCCTTCTCATTCCTATGGTTTCTGTGCTATCAACTCCTTTCTAAGTGTCTGAAGAGCTGGTTGGGTGTCCTTGGAAAAAATTTCTGACTCACTCTGAACTTTGATTTTGTGTATCTCTGAAAAGGGCTTAATCATCCCTTTCTTTTGGGTACAGATATCTGATGTTTAGGAGTTTCTGAGCTTGTGTTTGCTTGCCTGGAGTGTAGATCCAAGAGGGATTTCCTAGCTGGACGATACTAGAATGCACCTCAGAGAGAGGTGTTGGGATGAGCTTCCTCTATTAAACTGAGAAGTTGCCTGGCAGAAAACACTGGTCTCTTACCAATGGAAAAAGGCACAAAAGCATCATTCTTCTTAAACTGCCCCTTCTCATTCAGGAAGTGCTGAGGGTTGAAATCATCAGGATTGGAGAAGAACTTGGGGTCTCTCAGTACAGAACCCAGGACAGGGAACACTTCAGTGTCCTGGCAGGGAGAAGAAAGGATAATTGATAAATAGGTTGACACTCCAGTTGTCTGAAAGCACAAAAGTATCAGAAGGGAAGTATTAGAAGGGATAATTAGAGCACCCGGGATGAAGATATATGGGAAGCATAGGAGCTGTGTTTCTCTCAGAGAGCAGATTTGGAGGTTATGAAGTAAATTTGCCAGTAATGGGAAATTTGTGGGGTGTTAGGGATATGTGTTTGTTGAGAATGGATGTGTGAGTGACAGGAAAGTGCCCTTTGGGGCAGGACATTTGAGCGTGTCTATCTTTGGGGTATGAAGTCAGAAGTCTCTCATGACTTACAGGCTTTTGTTCTCTGAGACAGTATGCTTGGGAGACTTGGAGTTTATATCTCCCTGGGAAGAATATTTGGGGGACAGGAGATTCTTGTCCCTAAGGAACAAGTTTCTTGGAAGTGGGTTTGACAGGTAGTTTCTGAGAAAAGAGATGGACTTCCTTGCAGCAGAAAATGTGGGGAGACATGAGAATCAGGGCTTTGAGGGAAATTGCTGAACTGACACAGTTGTTAAGGAAATCTTTGCTTGAAGGCATAAGATAGGCTATCAGTCTTCTAATGGGAATAGGTTAACAGAGTCCCAGGTGAGTAATGGAGCTCCCTCTAGGCTAGGCCTGACACACCTTGGGGAGCAGAAAATCCTGAAACTTGGTATCCTTGGTGACCCTGCGAGCCAGGCCCATGGGGATCGTGTCTGAGAATCTTTGGATCTCGTGGATCACTGCCTCTGTGTAGGGCATCTTGGCCTTGTCTTCAAACTTGGGCTGACGGTTCTTGCCAGTCACTCGGTCAATCTCCTCATGGTTCTTGGCTGCAGGTGAAGAGAGAAGGTGTTTAGTTTTCTAGGAAGTTCTGATCAAAAAGTTAGTCTAAATTTGTAAAACTAGATATATTGCATGGAACTATTTGTGACATGTATGTGGATCATCAAAGCAAACACTGGCCATACACCTTTCTGGAGTAGATCCTCTTACCTTGCTCTTTCCAGAATCATAAGGGATCCAGAATGAAGGAGAGCCAGGAAATGACCTGGCAGAATGGGTGATAGAATCTCTGGAGTTTAGACAAGCACTCTAGCCTTAAGTCCAGATTCTATGAATATTTCAATGGCTATTGAAAAATGTCTGGTTCTTAGTGGTTCTTAGTGGAATGTCCCCCTGCCTCTGCAGGGTTTGTCTGAGGGTCCAGAGACCTGGGAGAGGTGAGGACATTACACAAGGTTCAGAGGAGCTTCATTATCTGTGACCTGACCCCCACCCCTACAGCCTTACCTTCCACCTCTTGGTGTTTCATGAGCAACAGGAAGCCATAGCGCAAGGTCGTGCTAACTGTCTCTGTGCCAGCAAAGAAGAGGTTTAGCGCGGTCAAAACTAGATTCTTCATGTGGAATTCTGTGTTGGAGCCATTCTCCTATAAGAAGAATGCCTATTAGGGAAAATTCATTTAACATCCACTTGAAGACCTTATGAGATTTTTTTTTTGAGCCTCCCTCTGTTAAGTCTGAACCTGAAGTGGGGAGAGAGAAAGACCCTGGATCTGCCAGGCTCTTGCTGTTTCATGCACTTGCTCAACCTGCTGCATTTGTCCCAAATATTTTTTAAATAGAGTTTACTTGGCCAACCATCTGTTTTAATCTCCTTGCCTTTTGTGTGTGTGTGTGTGTGTGTGTGTGTGTGTGTGTGTGGTTCTGGGGATCAAACTCACAACCTCGCACTTGCCAGGCAGGCACTTATGCCACCAAGCTAAATCCATTCCTCCTTGTCATTTTTTTAAGTAGTAAGAATATTTATAAAGAATCTGAGAGACTGTAAGAAAGGAGAGAGAGAGGGAGAGAGAGACAGACAGACAGTCTGACAGTCAGAATATTTATTGACTGCATCCTACTCATTACCATTTGAAGCTTCCTTTAGAAGAAATATCTCTGAATGCCTTAAAGTCACACCTTATTTCTCACACATGGGAGACAGGTAGACTATGGTAGCTATACCCCACAGAAATATTTTTAAGGCAGGTCACTTGTCCACACAGGAGTATCTAATGAATAGGTGAAGAAAGGTTAGAAAATATGGTGGCCGTAAGTACCATCTGTATCTAAGGCCAGAGAGGATTCAGGCTATATTCCATTTCTTCCTTGCTGTGTGACTTCAGGAATCTCAGTTGAATTCTAGGCTGAAGTTTCTCTATTTGTAAAATTGAAGTCATAGTATGATATACAAAAGCTATTCAGGTCATTCTATGAAACACTTATAATTGTACCTGCCATGTGGCAGGGTTGTAGAGGTGGTTTGCATGCACATATCCTGCTGGTGAATAGAGACTGACAGATAGAACAGTGATGATCAACTATCATGGGCAGAGTGAAGATCATTATGATACAGGCTAATGTGAATAGATAACTCTCCTTCATCTCAGTCTGACTCTTTCTGCCTCGTTTGGACCTCCTCACCCTAGTTGGTTTGTGTACCTTCTGCATGTGGATGAGAAAGGAGTCAATGAAGTTTCGTAGAGAATTGGGATCCAGCATGCACTGGAAGAAGGATTTGCTCCACTTTCTTGACTATGAAGTCCTCCAGACCCTGAAGTTCCTTAAAGGCCTGTTGCTGTGGTCCTGGTAGGTGCTTCATTACTGAATAGAACATCTCATAAAGCTGGATAGAGACAAAGGGGGACAGAAGAGAATGACAGCTGGAGACAGAACCTGTCTCAGGGCAAAGAAGGCACTGGCTTCAAATATCTGACCAACTGTTTTTGAATTTAGTTGAGGTTGAAGGGAAAATATTTTAAGGTTTCATATTTGTTATGTGCAAGGGCTGCTGTCCAGAAATTTAAGTGAGATGGAATGCTTGACTAGTCTTTAGATGAGGATGATAAAAGCACTGATATAAATGTTAGGAGACTCAAGTGAGATTGGGTAGGGAGACATTTCAATGTCGAGCTACTCAAATGGGATGTCTTGGTGAACCTACCTGGTTGGATAGGCATTCCAGAGGGCTATGTTGCAAGTAAGTATCCAAATACATGCAGGATTTAGATATGTAAATTCTATTCAGATGTTCAGCTATGTGGTATATAGATTTTAAAGTGGGGGCTATGCTTATTGAGGTATTTATATATTAAGATTTGGAATTAATACTTGTAACTCATGAGAACTATAGAGATGACAGTACCGAAGGGCACTTATTTCTCTGTTTGGAGACTGTATCTATAGATATATGTGTGCTTATAGCATGGGTTATGGTATCTGTGTGTATTTAAATGGGCTGAGCAGGGGTTTTTGTCTAGGTAATCCAGGCCACTGGTGTGAGATTCCTATGTAGTGGTGAAATCTAGCAAAATACAGCACCAAGTGTTTAAGTATAGAGAAGGTGACGTGAGATGGTCATTTCTTCATATGTTAAGAAATTTAGATGACTGGGTAGGAATATCTGTTTGAGATTTGCTTCAGGGGACATTTGCCCAGGTGATTAAAGGGAAGGCATCTTGGATGCAGATTTTCAGAAATAACCAATTAGATAATCAAGTACCCTTGGAGAGTGAATTGGGTACCTGTTCTGGGATCTCATGTAATGTGAAGTGGATAGTAGTGGGGGTTATATTTGAGTGGACTGTAGAAGAGGATGGGAGTTTGGGGTGCCAAGTGGAGGTATGGCCTGCAGATTGTGGTAGGGATGTAGCAGGGCCAGACTGGAATGGGTTACCTGTCCGGTGGAGGTGGCTGTGAACTGGAAGCTCCCTAGCATCATGCATAAAAGTAACAGGAACTCTTTGTCCTCATAGTCAAAGCGGTCCCCAAAGACAATGGAGCTGATAACATTGGAGACTGCTCGGCTCAGGTGGAAGGTGGGATCTATGAAAGCACCTGTAGGGAAGAGAGTAGCAGAGGCAGAAATTAGGGGATTGTCCAGTGGGCTCTCTGACACCAGTCTCAGAATTGGAGTAGGCTATTCCAGTGATTACTTCAACTACCAGCATGAAATGGAAAATTGAGAATAATGATGTTGTCTCTTTCTCTCAGACTTATCCTCTAAGAGAGGATATAGAAAAGAGATCAGGCACGACCCTTGACACAATTCCATAATGTGTAGTTCTTGACCTTGGAGTTTTCTACTTCCCATGGAAACCTGAATTTCCTTTCTTACCCTGTATTTCCCTAAAGGATGCAATAAGAAAACCCGTCTCCTCTTGAATTCGCTCCTCAATGCCACGCTTTCCCAGGCCAAAGTCCCTTAACGTGGTGATGGAGAAGCGCCAGAGTGGTTTGGCACGCTCCCAGTTGCTGAAGACCACACCTGAAGATGTGAGCACAGGGAAGGGAAGAGGTAAGACCTGGGGGGGGGAGCACAGACCTTCCCGGGGGAGGCTCCTCGGAGAAAGGGAGGTTTGAAAACAAGAAGGGACTGGGAGGCTGATGCCAGCAAAGCCACAGCCTGAGTGAAAGAGTAGGACAGTAAAACTGAGTCAGAACAAAGAAATGTCCAGAAAGAGATGGACCGAAAGCATGAAGAGAGGAAAGAAGAGAACAGAGAAAAACAGATATAGACAGACAAAGGAGAAACAGGTACAGAGACATAGAAAGAAGACATAGGAAGAAGAAAAGGAAGGAGGAAATGACAGAGGACAGAAGACAGAAGAAAGAGAAGTAAAAAAATGTCTTTTTCTTTTGGTATCAGGAGTCGAACTCATGACCTCACACTTGCCAAGCAGGCACTTAGCTGCTGAGCTAATCCCAGGCCTGATAAGTGAAATTTTGAATGCATGAAACTAGAAATAAAAGTGATAAATGAACCTAAATTGAGCTGGAGAATAGAGCAAAGCAGGGGCAGAAAAAGTGTCCAAAAAAGATTTTCTTTACTTTGAAACACAGCCAAGGAGATTTTGAAGCAGATATTGTGTGAGATTCTGAAAGAGAAAAAAGAAAGTAAGAGAGAAGAAGATGGAAAGAATCATGGGGAGTCTAGAAACTGAGGTTAACAAAAAGGTTAGGCAAACTTATAGGAACCGGATTCCAATGGAATAATCTCATGAGGTTTTAAGAGATACATAGATCTGTGGAAAGAACTAACATTTTATGAGAGGGCACAGGGAGATAGGAGCAGTCAGGCATGGAGAAATTAGGCACAGAAAGTCTAAGAGATCCCAGAACTGATATAAGGACAGACAACAATGAAAAGGATATAGAAAAATGGTCAGGAGAGCCAGGGCAAGAGCTGGGGAAGCAGAAGCCACCAAGTCTTTCTGGACACATTCCCTCATGAAGTGTTCTCACCGTAGCCTTTGAAGATCCAGTCAAAGGTGGCCTGTATGCCTCCTCCACTGAATTCCTCAGCTTGGTCCACCAGAGCTTGCTTGACTGCATCATATCCACACAGCACTACAACCGGGCGGAGACCCAAGTGGATGGTGAACACTGGGCCATAGTGCTCTCTGATCTGATGAGAGTGGGTGAGAGTGGTTAGGAGGCAGTTTGCTGAACTAGCCAGTACTCAGAAATCAGGCACTGGGATGCATTTCTCCAAGGCCCTGAGAGGCAAGGAGATGAACATTGCCATCTTTTCCCCATGTAGTACCCGGTGACTGAACTTTAAAAACTCCTATCTTAAGACATCGCCTCTCCTAGTCAATCCTTGATCACAAATCACCAGCTCATTGGTACCTCCTCACCCATCTCATTCTACCCTTCCCCTTCTTGGCAACACCTTCATGAGTGAGTTGTACATATGGTCTGTGTTCAACTGCAGGTAGTTCCCGATGAAGGGCAGTGGTGTGGGTCCAGGAGGCATCTTCCCTTGCAGCCTTCTCTGTTTCCAGATGGACATCAAAATTATTATATTCAGGAAAGCCAGAAAAGCCACAAGTAGTCCAGAGGCCAGCATTGTGACTGTGAGGTGAGCAGATGTCAAAGGCTGAGACAGCCTTTCATATTACCTGAGAGAGGGAGAGAGAGAGAGAGAGAGAGAGAGAGAGAGAGAGAGAGAGAGAGAGAGAGAAGTGGCCTTTGGTCCTGATTATGTAATTTTCTCATTTCACCTCCTAGATATAGACCCCCCCATGCACCCTCCCTAGATTGCAACACAGCAGTCAAAGTGGGGGAGGCCTTTGAGATGATGTGCAATATTATGCTTCAGGTGGTTTTTGACACATCAGAAGGAGCATTATAGGATTTTGGATTGGTTGAGACCAGAGATAAACTCTAGACCTTAAAAAGTTTGAATGGTTTCATGACTGAGCACCTCAGTTCTGAGTTTGGCATCCTAGATTGATCAAGATCTTGCAGATGTGAATTTGAGAGCAGACAATAGGATCCAAGAATCCAGATTTCATTTGGATTTGAGACAGGGCCTATGGCTGTGGATTTTGGAATTTCTTGTTGAAGAGAGACATAAGTCTAAGGGACTTGGGGAAAGATTCCATGGTTACAGATATGAGGGTCATGAGGTGAGAAGGACTGAGAGCTGTGCATGAAAAGTTCCTGGAAGGAGAAGTATATGGGAAACCCTAAGAGGATCTTGAAGTCAGCACCTGGGGTCTGCTTTCCTATGTCTCTGTGTTGTTTTCTCCTGCTTTGAATCCATGTGGGAGCCCCAAAGTGAAGTCAAAATGGGTGCCATCAAATGTAGAACCTCCCACTGCATAGGTGTGGCGGCAAGTGGGGAGGACGATGAAAGTCACATTTTAGTGGAAGTTTGCAAAGAGCTGATAAAGAAATAACTCATAATAACACTTGGCAGAGGGATCAATGGGGAGGGAACAAACAACAGAGAAAAAAGTAAAGAGAGGAAAGATGTTTGTTGACTTTGGGAGGATGAGATGGAGAGCAAGTTTAGAACAGATATCAGATATCATGCAATGCCAATAATCAGTTTATACCTGAGATGGCCTCAGGTCTGGAGCATGTTTTTGTGCCTCTAAAATCTTTATTAGGAAATTAGGAAGAAGGTCAAGGAATTTGCTTCTCAAGACTGAATTTGTTTCTCAATAAATGTGGCACCCAGGAGGCCCTGGATGTTCAGACGAGTTTCCATGAAGTATATATACAAGGAGTGGTTGGGGAGATTCAAAATGGGAATAGTAATTAATACACAGAAATCACATGTTTTTATTCTTGTTGATTTGCCTGCAGTATGAAGTAAGAAACCACTGTCTGAGATCACATGAGTGTAACAATGTTCTGGGACAGACTTCTAGCAAGTACTAATGATAAACTCAGACATATTTCTTCAATTTCTGTGCCTTAGTTTACCTTTATGGAAGGAAACTTAAGAATTTGGTTAAGGGTCAGTGATATAGCTCCATGGCATAGGCAATTGCCTGGCATTCTGGAGGTCTTGAGTATGATTCCTGGTTCAAAAAAAAACAAAAACAAAAAACAAAAAAAACCTGTTTAAGATTAGGATTGAAATTTTTTGTTGTTTAAACTCAAAATGATAACTTACAATTTTAGTCTCAGGGGCCCAGTGATAACACCTAATTTTATCTACTTCACTGAAGCATGTATGAGTTACTTCATGTGTTCATTAAATATGTAATTTTTCAGGTCCATATAGACAGTAAAAAGAAAATCAAGCTAAATGTTGCCTACAAGAGACATGCCTGTTCCAAAAAGAAAAAACACAGACTGAAAGTGAAAAGTTGGGGAAATGATATTCCATGTAAATGGTGCTCTAAGCAAACAGGAGTAGTTGGCTTACTTTCAGGAAATGGGATTTCATAGCAAACTGATTAGAAGAGACAAAGAAGGTTACTAACTACTGGAAAAGGGAACAATTCAATAAGAAGAGACAAATATACATGTATCAAATGCTGGTATGCAAAATTTCACCAATATCACTGAATATAAAATATCAGGTAAACAACCACACAATCATAGTTGGGTACATAAATATTGGACTCTCACAGAATGATAGATAAATCAGACAAAAACATCAACAAATGAATACCAACCCTGAGCACACCTGGGATATCTTAACAGATATTTACAGAATGTTTCATTCAACAATATCCCAGTACAAATTTTCCTTTGCCATACATGGAACTTTCTCCAAAATAGACCACATCTTTTCTTGTTTTGTTTGAGATAAGGTCTCACTATGTAGTCCTGTCTGGCCTTGAGCTTCCTGTGTAGCCCATGCTGACCTTGAACTCAGTCTGATTCTGTGGCTTTGGCCTTTTGAACACCTGTAATTACAGGCAGGCACCACTATGCCTAATTTAGACAACATCTTAAAACATCCAATGACTTTAACTGAATACAAAATAAATGAAATAATCTCCTTTCTACTACCAGATCATACCAGAATGATAATAGAAATCAATGGCAAAAGAAACTACAGATCTATGTAGGTACATGGAAATAAAATAATGCATCATAGAATAATTAATGGGTCACAGGAGAAATCAAGAATTTAAGATGTTTTTACAGTCAAGTGATAAAGGCAGCACCACCTACCAGAACCTATGGGACACAATAAAAGCAATTCTAGAGAGCAAATTATTACTGAAAATACCCATAATAGACAAACAGAGTAATTCCAAATATCCTAATTCTGAACATCCCGAGCCCAAAAAGAAAAAAAAAATCAAAGCAACCAAAATCCAAAACTTGGATAAGGAAATTATAAAAATCAGAGGTCACATGAAATTCAGACTAAAAAAATGCAAAGGGTCAAGAAGTAAAGAAATTGGTTCTTTGAAAGGATAAGACTATCTACACTTACTAAAAGAAGGAACGAAAAGGCATATCAGTTCAATTAGAAACATAAATGTTGAGATCTTTATGAATAGCACCCAAATCTGTAGTATTACAGGAATTTACTTTGAAAATTCAGTACTAATAAGCTGGAGAATCTACTACAAACAGATAAATTTCTAGACACAACCAATTGAATCAAGAATATATATAAATCTTCAACAGACCAATAACAGTCATGGAAATAGAAACAGTAATAAAAAAAACCTACCAACTAACAAGAGTCCATGACATGATGGATTCGCCATCAGAATTTACTATAATATCACAGTTACCGCCAATACTTCTCAAACTCTTCCATAAAAGTTATGGAGAAGGAATATTGCCAAACTGATTCCCTGGACTTGGCATTATCATGGTTTGAAAATGAGTCGAGTACTTAAAAAAAGTAAAAGAAGCCTAATTTGCAAAATCTAAACAATAACAAGAGAAAAAATTTCTATGTGATTGCAATGAAAATACTAAAAAACTCTAACCATCAAAATAATCTTCATGATTTTTTTCACACTTAAATCAGTCTTCACTTATGATCTCAGAAGGAGGGACAATTGAATAGGTGATTTTATTTGTGGGATTCTTTTTTTTTTTTTTGGTGCAGGAATCAAGCTCAGTACTGCACATTTGCTAGGCTCTGCTACTGAGTTGTATTTCTGAACCCAGTCTTCACATCTGAAAACAGCACATTCTGTATACAAGTATTTACAATGATAGCACACATGTTTTGCTTTCCTGTCATTTTTGTATGACATACTAGAAATCTCACTTGTGTTTTTTTGTAGGATGTACTTGACATCTCACTTGTCTTGCTGTTTTGTCAATAGGTTCTTATTATATTATACAATGTTTAGCTAACAGGGACATAAAATATCACTAAAATAAAGTATTACATTTTAATATGTGTAGTGTATTTTAAGCATCAAGCATTTGTTTATAAAAATCTATAAAACAGAAGAAATAAATTCATATATGAACTACCATAAAAGTACCAATGGAATTCTACAACAATCATTGCTTTAATTGTTACACTTAAGGAAGTTTTCATACGTGACAACTGCATGTTCCATACACAACACACAGTATAGCTCTCCTATACTGACAGCACATGTGCTTAGCTTTCCTTTCCTTCGTGGCAGGCCATTCTTGTCACCACTCTTATGTTTGTCAGGAGCTCCTTGCTACATTGTATACAGTGCATTTAGCAGTAAAATAGAATATCAATAAAATAAAATACCAAATTTGTTATGAATAATTAGAACAGATATCAAACATTTTCACACCACTTGTTTACTTATAAAATCTAAGCAATAACATCAGAAATATAAACCTATGTGAACTAGAATGAAAATACAAATAAAAGCCTACCACAGAAATAATCTTTGCTTTAACTGTCACACCCAAGGCAGCCTTCACACATGATTTATGCATGTTCTGTGCACAAATCTTGCTTACACTGAGGGCACATATGTTTTATTTTCTTGTCTTTTTCTTAGGGCACTGTTGACATGCTTTTAGTTTTCTTGTTGTCTTAGTAGGTCATCACGATATTCAACCTGCCTGTACACCTGTCAGCTCACCAGTGTGCTCTAGAATATTTTTTTTGAACAGTTCCTTGGGAAGAAATATTTTGTTTTTCCTCTGTTATAAGTGATCTTTCTAAAATTTTGATCCCAATCCTATAAGAAAATTTCTCTATAATATTTTGTACTTGTTATTTTTCTTTGTAAATTATGAAACTATTTACACCATGCATATTTAAGATTGAGTAAAATATAATCTTTGATCAGTGATTTGTGTTTCAAGTGGCATATTTGCTGCATAACTCATCAGCAACCTCTACTCCATTTTTGGACTGTTGTAAAAAGTTATAATTTCTGGTCTCATTTTGGTTGAGTTTTCTCAGTTCCTCTTGCCATCTTGGTACAATGTTGACATCAGCAGTACCTGGTTGTTTTTCTTTGCCACAAACAAAGAAGGCCAACATTGTTTCTCCTTTTATTTATTATTATTATTTATTACATGTTATGTATCTTTGAATCCAAAGATTGTACTATATAATTCTCTATTTCAACCAGGTGACATTTCATTAGGAATTTCTGCTTTGTTCTTGCATATATTTCCTACACTGGTCCATTTGTGCTGTTAGCAAAAGTAACATCAATGGGTAACTGGTAAACCAATTGTTATTTTTTATTTTTATTTTAAAGAGAAAAAAACAAAATTTAAGAAGGAAACAAACAAAAAACAACAGCACAAGCAACATGACAACAACAACAACAAGACAGTGACAATATAGGATTTCAAAACAAGATGATAGGAATTTAACAATGGTTGCTACAGTGCATATTGTTGTCCTCCAAGCAATTGTTCAGGCTATGAGCTACAGGCATACAGGACTGATCAAGCAACATAATTTCCCTTTGAGCAGTTTCTTTCCCTCTTACTATTTTTATTGTAACATTTGAATCTTATCTGCTCTTTCAGTTTTTCACACTAGGGAGACAATTCAGTGTATATACATGCAAGTCTGATTTATTTCACTTATGAGTATCATTCCTATCATCCATATACCTATATACCTATATAAAGTCTTGAGTGACCATTGTTGATTTTATTTTTTTAATTTTCATTTTAAAGAAAATAAAACCAAATAAAATAAAGCAGACTAAAGATAATCAAAACAAAACAGTGTGATACAAGACTTCAAAACAAGATAATAGGAGATCAACAATGGTTATCATAATGCCTCTTGTTGTCTTCAAAATAGCTGCCCATAGCTTCAGACACAGTAAAAATCAAATAAAACAGAACACAATAGAAGCAATAAAAACAAAACAATGACCTTAATAAAGGACTTCAAAACAAGATAATAGTAAACCCAAAATGGTTACCATAATATATCTCATTATGTTTGAAATAACTGCCCAATCAATTGGATATGGTAAAATCAAACAATAGAAAACAGAATAAAACCAAACTCAATAAAACAATGAAAATGATACAGGACTTCAAAATAAGATAATAGCAAATTACAAATACTACCTTCAGAATAAGATCCCCCATAGATGCTACATGGTATATTGTTATCCTTTGAATACATGAACAGATTACTGGCTTTAGAGCTACAAAGATAGTGAAATACTAAACACTAAAGCATTAAATTGTATTTTACTTCAATAGCTATCATCACAACCTTTGTTTCTCTGGATCAGCCCGTTGCTTATGGTGGGGGGTGAGGGAGTGGGCTCTTCTTGTCCCCTAGCCTGCATACCAGAAGGCACTGGAATCTGGTTCTCCCCCCAGCAGCCTGCACATGGTGCTGTCACTGAGAGGGCTTGCTTCCTGTTGACTTCTTGTTCTCTTCCCCACAGTCTGAGAATGACACTCACTCATGAGAAAGATGCTGGCATATGGTTGTCTCCCCAACATCCCATGAATGACACCGACTCACTGGGAGGACTTGTTTCTTGTTGACATCTTGTTCTCTTCCCGTGAAGTCTGAGAATGGTTCCAACTTATGGGAAAAGGCTGGTGTCTGGTTCTCACCACTTTGGCCTACTGGCCTGTGCATGGTGCCAACTCAGAGGGAAAGCTTTCTCCTCCTCCTCCTCCTCCTCCCTCTTCTTCTTCTTCTTCTTCTTCTTCTTCTTCTTCTTCTTCTTCTTCTTCTTCTTCTTCTTCTTCTTCTTCTTCTTCTTTTTCTTCTTCTTCTTCTCCTTCTCCTTCTCCTTCTACTTCTCCTTCTCCTTCTCCTTCTTCTTTTGGTACTGGGCATTGAACTCATGACCTTGCAGTTGCCAGACAGGTGCTTATGCCACTGAGTTAATCCCCAGCTGAGGGCTTGCTTCTTGTTGACCTAGCACTCTCTTCCTTCAGAGTCCAACAATGGTCAAAATTATCATTCTTTTTTTAAATTTTTATTTATTTATTTTTATTTAAAGAGGAAAAAAGCAAAACAGAAAAAGGGGTGGAAACAATACAGAATTTCAGAAAAAAATAAGAAATCACTAGCTGGTAAGTTACATATTGTCTTCTTAGACATTGTTGTTCAAGTTACAAAATTAAAGCATACAAAGTGGACATTCAAACAGTGAGGCTGCAAAGAAGTTCAGTGATCCAATAACAACTTAGTAACACTGTTATCAATCCAACACACTTAAACATAAATGCAGTTATATCCTTTAGAGAACTTTCCTTTCTTCCTTTTACTTTTTAAATCCATTATCTGTTTAGTTATATCCTGTTTCAGGTTACTCAGTACAGTACTGGCTTGTTTTGTTGTTGTTATTTACTTTTTAATCAACTTATATTAATCTGTTGCTTTGTTTTTGAGTTTCTCCTCATCCATGCCCCATGGATCAGCTTTGGTGTAGTAGAGAGGTTTTTGGAAGCATTGTGTTACTTTGTTATCTACTTTTTTAAGGTAGCAAAATACAGCAGAACAAGACAGAACAAACCCATGCAAGGCAGTGCAATGAAATTGGCACAGAACCTCACAGCAGGTCACCAGGACACCAGCAATAGGCACAATAGCACACTGCGTTCTGTTCACATTAGCTGTTCTTTCAATCAGGTAGAGCAAAATGGAAGGAAATATCAAACTTATAAAAACAGATTACTGAATAGAGCAGTACCATTATTCAAAACTGAGAAAAACAGTGATAAAAATATTTGCCTTCAAACAGATGGTAGAAGGATATCCCCTTTACTTACCACACTGCATACATTCATCCTCCCAAGAGATATTTAGACCTCTGACTCCCACTTCCAACCGGGGTTGGGGGGAGATTGATCAATGTCTGATTCTTAGCCCGCCACCAGCTGCTTATCAGGGTGGTGACCAAATTGCCTGTTCTCCCAGGGCCCCAATTCCAACATGTTGCAGAGCTCAGGAATTGTCAAGTAGTTCTCACTCTGGTGCACCAGCAGCTTGTGAGGCCACCAGCTGCTTACCAGGGTGATGAGCAAGCTGCCTGTTCTCCCATGCCCCAAGTTCCAACATGATGCAGAGCTCAAGAATCGCTGAGTCAAATTTATCACTCTTTAAAGCTGAGTAGCATTCCATTATATAAAAACACTACATCTTTTTTATCTATTCCTCAATTAGTGAGAATTTGAGTTGTTTCTAAGATTTAGCTATTACAAATTGGGTTGCTGGGGCCAGGAATTTAGCTCAGTGGCATAAGCACCTGCCTGGTAAGCAGAAGATTGTAGGTTCGAACCCCAGAACTAAAAAAAAAAAAAAAAAGAGAGAGAGAGAACAAATTGGGTTATTATAAACAAGAGTATGCGTATATTGCTGTGGTGTGATGTTTTTAATTCTTCTGGCATACTATCCAGAAAGAATTACTGAGGTCGAAAGGAACCTCTAATCCCAGTTTTTTGAGGAATCACCATACTGATTTCTACAGTGTTTATAACAGTCTGCACTCCCACCAACAATGGAGCAGGTTCCTTTTCCCCCTCAGCCCTGTCAGTATTTGCCATTGTTTCATTTCTTGATGTTAGTCACTCTTTTGGGAGTAAGATGACATCTCAGTGTAGTGCTGATTTGCATGAATCAAATGCCCAATGATGTTGAACATTTCAAAATATATTTACTTGCCATTTGTATTTCTTCATCTGAGAATTGTGTGTTCATCTCAGACACCCATTTTTGGATTGATTCTTTAAATTTGGGGGGACTGATTTTTTTCAGTTCTTTATGTGTTCTAGATAAAATCTTTTGCCTGAGGGACAGTTGGCAAAAATCTTTTCCCAGTCTGTGGGTTTTCTTTTCACTCTGTTGGTGATTTCTTTCGATGTGCAGAAGGTGTTTAATGAGATACCAGTTGTTAATTCTTTGAAGTATTTCCCATGTAGTTTGGTTTTGGTTCATGAACTCTCAGCTTACTCCTATGGTCCTTGAGATTTCCACTTATTTTGTTTTCCAGTAGGTTTAGTGTTTCTGCCTTAATATTTAGATCTTTGATACATTTTGATTTTAGTTTAGTGCGTGGTAATAGGCATGAGTTTA